>APFE030404806.1:959-41321 GCA_000404065.3 Pinus taeda
AATGCAATTCTCACAGAAGTCCAAATCAACATTCTTCAAACCCGGCAACAAATTCCTTGAGCGAAGAATATTCATCCCCTTTTCACTCATGTGTCCGAGCCTATGATGCCATAATGGTGCATATGCTCCTTTGAAAGTTAAAGCATTAACAAATTTAGAAATACCATTGCATAAATACATTGTACCAACCTTTTCGCCTTCTGCTATTACCAGGGCTCCTTTCGTGACCTTCCAAGCTTTATCTGTGAAAGTTGTCACACAACCGTCACTGCCTAACTGCCCTGTTGAAATCATATTTTTCGTTAGATATGGAACATGCCTTACCTCCTTTAGTAGCCATTGGTTTCCATTCTGTTGTTTTACAAGAACCTTACCCATTCCAACAATTTTACAAGGTTTATCATCACCCAAACGAACTTGTCCAAAATATCCTTGAACATAGTCATGAAAGTATTTATTATCAGGTGTGGCGAATGAGGCCCCTAAATCTACCACCCAGGAATTAGTAATATTTTCGAAAGAAAGAATCAAAGCATCTTGTAACACCTCACCTGTCAAATTTGCTTCATGATTGTTTTCTTACTGTGCATATCCTTCTTTTCCCTTCCGAGATCTACAGTGTTTCTTTAGGTGTCCTTTTTTTCCACATTTCCAGCACACTATCCCCAATTTGGACTTGGATCTGCCTTTCCTTGATTTACTGTGATATCCTGAGCTCTTTCCTCTTTCCATTTTTCTTCCCCTAGACTCTGCACTCAAAGCATTACCCGATGTCTCACTAGAGCTTTTTCGTCGCATTTCCTCGTTAAGGATAGCACCAACAACATCATCAAACTTTAAAGTACTAGATCCAGAAACGGAGTTACTAATAGCCATTACTAAACCATTCCAACTTTCTGGTAATGAACACAAGAATAACAGAGCCTAACTTCATCATCAAAGTTTACCCCTACATAACATAATTGACTTGTAACAGTATTAAAATCATTTAAATGGTTTGCAATAGATCCACCTCCTGGCATCTTCATATTAAATAACCGTTTCATAAGAAATACCTTGTTTGAGGCCGAGGGTTTTTCATATAGTTTCTCCAATGCCTTAATCAAACCCTCTATCATTGATTCCTTCGAAATGTTGAAGGCGACCGATGCTGCACGGCACAACCGTACTGTTCCGAGTGCCTTTCTATCGAGAAGGTTCATTCTTCATCTGTCATATCCGTCGGCATCTTTGTTTTTCCGCCCAATGGTAGGTATAGATCTTTCTGATACAGATAATCTTCCATCTGCATCTTCCACAGTGAGAAGTTTTGGTTGTTAAATTTCTCGACCCTAAACTTACCATCTTCCACCATTGCTCCCACTCGAATGAGGAACCCTTCTTCCCTGCGAGTTTATCAACCAAATAGACCTTTGGCTCTGATACCAGTTGTTAGAAAATTATATATTACAGAGAAATGGAACACATAGAATATTGCAGAAATATAAACACAAAAAAACGCATAAAACAAGAGAGACACAGATATACGTGGTTCACGCAGTTTGGGCTACATCCACCCTGAATAGCCAATCCTTCCTTTCTATTATCCAGCAAAATGAAGAGACACAACCTACAGCAGATCCGCTCTAATATCCTCTGTTTTCTCTCACAGTCTCACCTCTCTACTTCTCAATCAGAGAATACACATCTATTACACAGCCTCAAATACAATGCCCTCATACAAAGAGAGGGGTTTCCTTCTAGGGAAAAAAACCCTAAACTAAATATAATTTCTACCGTCAGATCATCTGCCTAATGAATGGCCCCAATTGACTAGAAATTACTATACTTTTACAAGGCAATTTTACATTTGTTTTTAGCTTCGGGGGCGCTGCCCCCAAAACCCCCACCGGGGGACCGTTGGCCCCTGGACCTCCCAACCGAGGGGGATTGGCCCCCTAGAACCCCTACGGGGGGGGACAAGTTCCCCCCTGCGTGGACGAATGTACAAACTTCTTGGGGTATACATTCGGCTGAAACAAAGACCTCTAAACAATCATGCTCCATACTCAACAATTTCCTTATGTAACATTGCATATAAAGTGATAATCAAGGTGATAGCGAATAGGTTGAGAAATATTCTCCCCAAAATCATCCCGGAGAACCAAGGAGGATTCATTCATGGCAGACAGCTAGTGGATAACTTCATCTTGGTCCAAGAGGCGATCCATTCTAGTCTTCATCGAAAAGAAAAAGATATGGTCATTAAACTAGACCTAGCAAATGCATTTGATAGAGTACGGCATAGCTTTTTGATAGATGTTCTACACAAGTTGGGTTTTGGTCAAAATATTATAAATTGGATCCGAGCTTGTATCTCGGAGCCCTGGATTGCTCCCTTGGTAAATGGTAGGGTTGTTGATTTCTTCAAAACCTCTAGAGGGCTGAAGCAGGGGTGTCCCCTCTCACCCCTCCTCTTTGTGTTGCAGGCTTCTGTTCTCAGCTTTTATCTAGATAAGAAATAGCAAGATCAAGAAATAGCTAGTTTGAGCATAGCAAGAGGGGTAAAAAACATCAACCACACCCTTTTCGCTAACGATACCTTGTTGTTGGGAGCTGAAACACCACTTTCAGCTACTAGATTTAAAGAATTGTTGGAAGATTACTGTAAAGTCTCAGGCTGCGAATTAAATAAGGGCAAATGTCATATCTACTGCTGGAATATCTCTCCCTCATCCACAACCTCCATTGCCAAATGTCTAGGTTTTGCAACCTCTTCAAATTGGACCTCTTTCAAATATTTGGCCTTCCCATCTTCCACAAGAGGGCCTTGAGCAAAGACTGGACTCCTCGAATAGAGAAATTCAAATAAAAAATGCAGGCCTAGGGATCCTCCTAGCTCAACATTGCTGGCAAAACAGTTCTTATCAAAGCAGTACTCGGTAGCCTTCCTTTATTCCAATTCTCTGTTCTCTTGGCACATGTGGGTCTCCTCAAGAAGATGGACGAGCTAATCAAAAAAATTTTCTGGAAAGGAGGCAAGTAAAACAAAAATAAGATCCCTCAAGTCAACTGGGGAATTGTCACCAAGCCACTTCAGGAGGGAGGGTTGAATTTCAAAGATCTCTATGCTCAAAACTTAGCCATGGGAGCAAAGTTGATTGGAAAATCATAGCTCCCAAACCAGGTTGGGTGCATTTAGCATTGTGGAAAAAATACTTCAAAGGACAGAGACTCTGATGCTTAGATCAGCCCAAATCCCATCTCAGAAACCCCTTTAGCATGCTCTATAACAAAGCATCCCCACTGATAAATGCACACGCCTTCTAGATACCTGGGAATGGTCAATATATCAACCTGTGGGATGACTGCATCATGAATAGGCCCCCGTTGGCAGAATCGAACCCCATGATCAAGCTGAGGAATTGGATGAAGGACGCCAACATCAAAACGTTTGTGGGATATTTCAAACTGGAGTGGTGATTGCTGGTATGGTTGGAAGCAGCTCCCGGTTCCACCCACACTGCAAAACGACTATGCAGCGTTCCTTAACACTTTACATGGACTGGCTCCTACCCAAGCTCGGAGGAAAGATGTGCGAGGTTGGGGTCTGCATCAAGAAGGCTTCACGGTTGCTTTGGGATACTCCAAGTGCGTGGAAATACCCCATGTCCCTCCTAACCCTACTCCTTAGATTGGCATATGGAAATTTCCCTCTATTCCAAAATCGATCATTTCTGTTGGCTGCTCTGCCACCAAAAAATCCTTACAAATGACAGGTTACAGAAGAGGCACTTTCTCAGTCCTTCAATATGCACGTTATGCAAAGAAAAGCCGGAAACCGCCCTTCATCTCATGCTAGAGTGCAAATTTGCAGGCCTTATCTAGCAAGAGCTTCTTGGAACCTGGAATTTTAAGTTCATCTTCCCCTGTTCTATATCGAACCTGTTTGTTGGATGGCTGGCCAGATGCCCAAGCTCAAATCCAAAAAACAAAATAATCATAGCAGCTTGGATTGCTCTTCCTAAATTCATCATCTGGAAAATCTAGTTAGAGGAATAGAAGGATATTCAGAAATAAAGACCAGGGTTTCAGAATTGTTGCAAATATAGTAAAATTCCAATTAAATGAATGTCTGAGAGACAAAAGGGATGATACAAATCTAAGTTAGCAAGATATTGAGTTGGGTGCTGCACTCAATCTCCAATTCCAAAAATCGACCACCATACCTATCTTTTCCAAAGATTGGCAAATTAGAAAAAATGAAGAAGAATTTCAGTCCTGAATTTCCAAGCAAACACTTCTCTCTTCTTTGACGGGGCAGCCAAGGGAAACCCAAGAATTGTTGGCGCAGGAGGGCTCATAATAAACTCAAAAGAAACATCTATCCACAAATATGCTTGGGGACTGGGTCACTCCTTAAGCATGCAAGCTGAAGTGATGGCCCTTCTTCAAGGGATCAAACTACTCAAAGAGTTGGGCCATAAGGAGGCAAATGTCTTTGGCGATTCGTAGGTCATCATCAAAGCAATGTCGACCAATTCTAATCCAGCAGATCTATGTCTTGCAAGGACGATTACAAGGATCAAAGACATGACAAAGCCCCTGAAATTCAAATTCTTCCATGTACTGAGAGTAAACAACAAAGAGGCAGACATTGAGGCAAACAAGGCAACCCAGTTATCTGCTGGGATTATTCTCAGAGACAAAGAAACCTCATGGCATCCAATCCCCTAATCTCCCATGTTTTACTGCATTTTATTGAAACAATTTGTATGCATTCATAAGCTCGGGAAAGTAACAGCAATAGATCACATTATAAAATGTAAAAGGAGGCAACTCATAAGCGTATGTGTTATGTCCCTCTTGTTGGAGAGGCACTCAGAAATCGGCTCCATTATCTGTAATCTGAATTGTGGCTTTTTGCCAAAAATCTAATGAAATCCCATAACCGTTTCTGTAAAAAAATACAAAAAAAAACTATCAAAAATATTTGATCGGAGAATGATTTTACCGAAATTTTCTTATGAGGAGAGTTACGATATTATAATGATCTGATATGAATCTTCCTATAATGTATTAAAAGCCTATCGGGTTTTTAATGAATCGAAGCAAAACTAAAGTATACCCAAATTCTGATGAAACAATAAATACTTCCTTGAACATGTTGCAGATTTAGAAATGGTTGGCTACTTGCTTATCCCAAGTATCCAAAATCAATTCAATGAAGACCTACAAAAAGAAACAAAACAGAAATAAGAAATAAAGTATGAAAAAAAAAAAGAGAAAATCAAAAAACAAAATGAAGATGAACTTTATAATACATACCTAGAAGACTATTGACTGTAGGTTTACCTCATGAATCTTCAAGTTCTCCCATGTATTTCTCAAAATTCGCATATGTTGAACATCATTACTCATTTAAACTAAAATGCTAAATAATGAAATTTCATATTGCAACAACTCAAATCTATATCAGAAGACAAGAGTGGTGAATATGAGCCTTTTTAGAAATACCTATGAATCAAAAAATTTCCAAGTTGTCACAAAACCTTGGAATTACTTCATATATGATCAATGTGGTGAAGTTTTAAAAAAACAATATAATCAAGTTTTTGCAAGTGTGTATGATATGATTCTATAA
Source organism: Pinus taeda (assembly GCA_000404065.3). Taxonomy (NCBI): domain Eukaryota; kingdom Viridiplantae; phylum Streptophyta; class Pinopsida; order Pinales; family Pinaceae; genus Pinus; species Pinus taeda. Next base: position 6,583 of record APFE030404806.1, read on the forward strand.
TAACTTTGATATGTTTTAAGCCACTTTGCTAGAAAATGAAAAGGAATGTAAAGGGAAAAGCTTGGGCTCATTACTTGTTTATTGAAATTCTGAAATAATGAAATAAACACAAACATAAAAGGAATTTAAATCTAAATTAATCTATGCTAATTCTAACTTAAAAGAAACATAACTAGGTATACTTATACTTCCAATGTAACCATGTAAGCATTTTATTTCATGCATGTATATACAAATCAAACATTAGTAATAAAAATATAAATATAATTAAACTAAGAGAACTAAATTTCAATGTAGAATGTACATTTATTGCTAACATACTTACAGAAAGCAGAATATTTACAATTACCTTCCCTTGAAATGGCCCTTCCAACTGAATTTAAATTGGATCATAGAAATCTGGATGGATTTCAATTAATGATTGGAAGATGTTTAAAGGAGAAGATAACAAGCCATATTGTGGAAATGGATTTTTAGATACAATGGCCTGCAAAAATTTGTCAGTCTTATGTGCATATGTTAAATTATTAATAATATTTTGTGAAGGAAAACTTTCTAAATGTCTTTCAAATGGGTCAATGGAGTATGGATGGAAGTTTAATAGATTCAAAGGAAGCTCATTAATAGAATTATATAGTTGGTCATATTGTGAAAATACACTCTTTTGTTGGCATTGCTTTTGAGAAGAAAGAAGCAAGTGATAAGATACGAACATCAATTGAAATGAAAAGAGTAATATCTCTTGATGTTCATGATTGTGATTTGAAACTTCATTTTCTCATTCATGGAATGCATTAATTGAGTTTTCAATACTAAACTACTCAATATGCCATTATAAGATCTCTAAAAATTGAAAAATGAAAACAAAAATTAATTCTGAAATCAAACAAATAATTGAAGGAATAATAACAAAATCAAATCGATATTTACATTAGTATTACAATTATTGTTATAACACAATTGAGATTAACATTAAGTAATTCCCTCTTCACAAAGATTGGCCAAAATAATGGAATTAGAATGATTGTCAACACCAACTTGTGAATTAAAAAGAGGGTCAAGACTATGAATATGTGTGAGAATTCCGTCATCATAAAAATCATAGATTGGAATGGGTTCTTGAATGCTGAAATCATGAGTATGATTAATTGTTTGAAAATGAAAACTAGTTGGAAATTTTTCTGAGTTAGAGTGTTCTTCATTTTCACATGTGATTTGAATTTGATCATGAGGATTCACTTGAGAAGAAGACAAATCAACATCCTCGATGTTAGAGTAATTATCATAAATTACTTCACAACATTCTCTAGAATTCCCCTCAATTTTATCTAAAGTATCAAGACAATAAGGAATATGGAGCACATTTTCATTCATACTAAAGGAATGATCAATAATTGTCTCTCTATATTGATAAAAACTAATAGGAATTTTATTTAAATCAACTTCTCCATTTTGTGGAATTACATTAATGCAAAGAGGGGATATTGCTATTAGTTAAAATATCAGGATAGAGGGAAAAATGAGAGCTTGAAGAAATGAATATGAAACTATCTCTATTTGTGAATTCTTGTGCATTTTGTTCATTATAAATTTCAGATCTATAATCATTCACTTGTTTATTAATGTTTTCTTGAAGAATATTGTTTGGTTGCCCTGAATTTGTCTTTTGATCAACATGATCAAATTCAGAAATTTGTACAACAGATCGGATGTTATTGGAAACTTCAATTTATGCTTGTATGTGTCAATTTATAATCTATTTTTCTGAATTAAACTCATAGTCATTTTCAGATTTCATGGCAAATGGTCCTTCAAGGTTATTGTTGTTAACTTCTTGCGGTTGATTATCAAATTTTTGCAATATTTTTTATAATCGTTCATCAGCATGATTATCATTAATATTGTAAGAGTCGTGTACTAAATTTAGGAATTTATCATACATGGTTGAGGCCACTTCATCATGATTAATATGTGCCTCTATATTAGAATTTTTGATAATATTACTAGAAGTTGAAGGAGAGTCAACAAAGCTTGAAATTATTTCACATGGATTTGAAATGGGAGGAAAAGAACAAACATATTCAAACCAATCTATCAATTTAAATCCTGAAGATTTATCTTTAGCTTTGAATCTCAAACATATAAATTGAAATCTAATTGTAAAATCTAAAAGAGATTCATTTTCAAACCTTCGTAGATCTTCAAATTAATCACATACATATTGATAATTATAACCCTCAAATTGATAAAGGAACATTGTGGTAAATTGATCCCAACCTTGAATAGAGGAAACTGGAAGATATTTACACCAGCTTCTGGGTTTTCTTGAGAATGTAAGAGTAAAAAACTTACATAGAATACCTTTATCAATATCATGAAAAGTATAATTTGAAAAATTTTGGATGAATTGTAAAGCATGATCAAATGCATAAACATTTAACTTACTGTTAAACATTATGTTTGGCAAGTGTCTTAATATTTCTGGTGGAGTATTAGCAGATGCACTTCTAGAGATACAACTCCAAATGGGAAGTTTGAGAGGATTCATCGTGAAAAATAAAACTTTAAAATAAAAAAACTCCAATAGACAACAACTCTTCAAGCCCTCCTTCTAGCGCCAAAAATGTTGAAAGCTCGAAATTCTTTGTCTCAACATTATAAGGAAGACCACCCGGTCGGGATCTTAGAGTAGCCCATTTTTCCATTTGGAATGGTGGTTCCAACTGGTTAAACTAGGTCTTATTAACTTCTTTTTATCTCTACTGGCTTAAAGTATAACTTTCACTTACCAATAGAGAAAAGGCATCAGATCAATCTTGTTTTTGATTAGGCAAGAAAGTGATCCTTAAGCTGATATGGGGCTCATCCATGCCACAACTAAATTTTTCTTCTTTGATAAGAGGACTTCTAGGAATGTAGAATTAAATCTAAAAAAAAAAAAACTAAGCCTATCTCAATTAGGAAGATGTAGATCTAACCCAACTGAGACCAAAGTATTTAAATAATTGGGATTTAAATATATATGGCTTATAATGAATATCAAACTAACGAAGTAGTTCAATTAACTTATATTATGAATACCAAAACACATCCAGTGCAGAAATCTACTAACATGAATAATTAATCAACAACATTTAGGAAGTAGTTCACAAAATGATGATGATTATTAAATCAGTAACTCGAATGATTTAACAATAATATAAGAAAATAGTTCACAAAATATCACTATTTGTCAAATCATAATTAAAATATTGATTTTTTAGTAAATAGTTACTCATAAGTCAGATTTCATCTCACAAGCAGAGATAAATAATAACATATTATTAAGGCAAATTACTCACATTGACAATAGTGCACAAATATGAATAAAATGACATATTTCTACCATTATAAAATGAAATCGATATAAAAAAAACAATAGTATTTTCCTACCAATTTATTGAAAATGTTTCTCTCGCTCTGATCTCCAACAGTCCTTTAGTATCTTGAACTTATGTTGTTAAAACAAGAGTTGCAATAGTGCAAGGTCTGCTCTCCATACATAGTTTAGAATGCAAAAGGAAAATCCTCAACTATCCATCAAATCTAAGATTTACTCTCCTCTCACCTATAGCTATAAAATCCCATTACAATAATGTTTTTTAAGAATTTTAGAATTGCAAAGAAGAGAAGCCCCTTCTCCTTCTCACAAACTATTATTTATAATTTACAAAATGAATTGCAAAATAGGAGAGATGTTGAAGTGTCATTTTGCTCCAACAATTTTCATTGGTTCCAATTCTTTTCTTCTATTGCTGGAGAAATTTTATTGACTAAAATTTGTTCCTTCTCATCTCTTCAATTGTTTTCTTGTCAAGACCAATAAAAATTTAGTTAAAATGAAAATTAAAATCAAAAATATCAAATCTAGAAAATAAAATATCTTCAATTAAAACTCAGAAAAATAAATAAATAAAAGGAAATTTAAGCTTTCCATTGATCCCTATAAATATCTAATTGTTCAAGGAGAAGATAGTCGAATGGATCTGTATTCAACAAAGGTTATGAGCAAATGAAAATGCAGAAAATTAAACTCATAAAATTAATTTTGTTTAAAAATTTGGAGCTTGATCTTATAATAAATTTTAGATTCATTAAGTAATCAAATATGGTTATGCAACCACATTAGAAATATTATCCATAATTTATCTATCCAACGAGTCGTCTTGGGCCTCATTTGACCAAGTAAAACTCAACTTATAAGCTTTCAAAGTTGAAGAATCGAAACTAGCAAAATTCTGGAAAATTTGTTGCCCAAGCCTAAAAAAGAAATTGTTTTAATTAAAATATAATCCTAAATTATATCAATAATTATTAGTTATTAAATTATTTAATTATAATTACAAAATTTAAACTAAATAATTATAAGCTAAACTATATATAATTAAAGTAAAGTTTAATTAAAAATTAATTAAAAATATAATTATATTAGTAGTAATATTATTAATTATTATATTAAATATATATTATTATATATATATATATTATATATATATATAAACAAAACTATTACCCAGCCTATATCAAAAAATTTCATTGTTGCTTTAATGTATCAACGAAAATGGGGGAGGGAGACATGTGAAGTGGAGTGGGACTCATAAGGAAGAGATGGTGTGTGGAGGATGGCGGAACCGGAGTCATAAGGTGAGAAAACTTTATATTAAAAAAACAATTATGACTTAAAAACAAATATCGGAGGTCGGCGGATTTTAATATCATAACGTTTTATTTGTGTGCCAAACCAAAAACGTCGATATTTCGATATTGAGATATCGTAACTTTTAAATATCAAAAGAATTAAATCGGGAGTTTTAAATATCAGAAGATTTATATCAAGATTTTTAAATATCGGAAGATTTATATCAAGAGTTTTAAATATCAAAATATTTGTATCGGAATCTCTTTTTATAGGAAGGGAGGAGGTGAGGTGAAGTGGAATTAAAAAATCTACAAAATGAACTACAGCCACTTTGCAATTTTTATAATTTGGGTTTCGTAATTTCTTTAAAATTAGAAATTGGAATAAATTTCTGAGATCCTGAAAGCACATTATTTTAAATGTTCTACAATAATTTGGTTGGGTAATTTTGTAGGATTGTTAGTGAAAAATGAAAAAATTAGTAAAAATTAACTAGGAATTAATATTTACAGTCAATTACTAATTTATTGACAAAAATTAAAGCAATATAAATTTTTTAACCCAGATGGCAAAAATTATCGAACTTCGGATGAGAACCATTTGAAAACCGTGTAACCAAATGAGATGAAACAAGTACCGATAGAAAGCTAGTGAAAAGTCGAACTCAATGAAATAATCAAAATAGAAATCCGATGAAATTGAAAAACAATGACAAAATTGTAGGACACTTAACCAAAAGAAAATATAAAAAGTGATTTAGCCAAAAAATTATGGAAAGGGTCTCCCATTATTTGAAGTAAAATAAGTTGAAGAATGGGGGTGTTGGGTTTTCCCTACAACACCATGGAAGTTGGGAAGGAAAGATGGAGGGATGTTCTTCATAAGAACATTAATATCAATATCTTGAATGGGAAATCCAAGAGTATCTTCCTCATTGGCATCACCTCCATTTATTTCTTCTACATTCTTTTCCAAGTCTTCTTCTTCTACCTGCAAAAGTGGATGTTGATATGGTTCTTACTACACCACGTGGTCAAATGGGGGGGTTGGTGTTGGAGATTTTTTTTTTCTCTTATAAAAAAAATAAAATAATAATTCTAATACAATACAAATTTTATGTTTTTGAAATGAAATATGCCTAATGCAATTTTTTTGTTTTTCTTTTGCATAAAGTAAAACAAATGAATCAACTAGAGAAGAAAAAAATGCATACTTTGACACCTCCCCGGAAACAGCCCCAGAAAGTGATGAGCCCTAGTATTGCAACAAGAATGTTGCAATTCCCAAGGCTACAAACTTTAATTATCAATCTGGGGTTTTTAAAAACCTAAGAGGTGTCAGCATTATATGTGCAGCATGCAGTGTGTCCTTATTTCATTGATCTGATGCAATGAAGTGAATATCATGAAATCAAAGCCTAAATTAATTGCATAAATGGAAATGTTACTCTATTTGCAAGAAATGAAAATTTTATTTTCTCAAATGTGAATGCTAAACCTAATTGCATAAATGTAAAGGCTATACTACTTGTAGAAATGTAAACATTAAGCTAGTTGCAGAATGTAAATGTTCCATTGAAATAAAACCTAGTCTATGGAATCAAAATAACATTGTTTGGAATAGAAACCCTAGCTTAAGATTAAAGAAAGCAAACTAATCTAAATTGCATAAAGGAAATAGTTTGTGATAAATCATTGCATTCCAAAGAGGTTAGATCCATAGACATAATTCATTAGATACTTCATGTGGCAATCAAGAAAATCATTATTGTGTTATCCAATTCATAAATTTTCCCACTAACCTTAATTGTTGAGATGTCTTGTAGGGGTAAAAAGGAAAGTCCTAAGTGGTCATTAGTATTCCTCAATCATGGTTTCGGAGCCTAGGGAGAATTATTTAAGGTCAGGAGGCAAAAATCAAGCTTCAAGGGCGAATATGGTAAGGTTTACATAGTGCTACAAGATTGCTACAAGATGTTACAAGATTGCCCTGTTTTGCTATAGGATTCGATCTGTGAGAATTTTGAGGGTGGAAAATATTATCTGAAGGTAGCAGATGGTGATGGATGGTAGATTAAGGTTTTATGAGGTATTTCCCAAGATTAATACCCTTCAAGGGGCCATCTTGGACAAATACCAATGCATGCGGTGGCCTTCAACAACCTAGAAATGTACTCTCCATGGATAGTGTTTTTGAGGAGTTTTTTTAGATAGAAAGGAAGGATATAGTGATAGGATAATGAATGTAAATGAAAATTATAACCATGAAAATCAACATTAGTACCTTTACACCATGATACGATTATGATTTTTATACTTTAAAATATTAAATATCTAGTTTTCCAACTAGTATGTCCTCCAATTTATCTCAATGAATGACCAAGAAAATTGAATGCAAATGAGATGGGGTAAATTTTTTATTAATTAAGATGTCATAGGACTCCAATATAAATGGAACCACTCAAAAATACTGCTTTTAACATGTGCTAAAAAATAGCAAAAAATTACTACTATAAAAACTAGAAATTCCAGAATTAGTGAGCTAGTTAACCTACCAAATGCCTAACCAGATAAAGTGAAAATGCTATGGGGTGAATTTTTTTATTAACAATATTTTTATTAGGAATCAAGACAATTTTAATTTTCTTCAAAGAGATTCTTTAACATGTGCTAAAATTCGGCGAAAAATTACTACTAAAAACTAAAAATTTCAAGTAATAAACTAGTAAGTTGATCTAAGTACCCAAATGCCAAAGCTAATCAAGTGAAAATGGCGCGGGGTAAATTTTATTAATAATTAGGATTTTTTTAAGCTTCAATCCGAGTGGAATCAATTTGAAATAATCTCATTAACACATGCTAAAATTTAGCATAAAAATATTACTATTTTGTTATAGGATACTTCTAGAAATTCTAGAATTATGAACTAGTAAACTAATTCAAGTAGCTCAATGATGAATATGAATTTGAAAAGTTTTTATAAGGATGAATAATATGTGTAACTACATAAATGACCCGAAATACCACTTATTTCAATCATTTAACTAATCTAACCTACGACAAATGAAGCATAAATATTAAGTGCAGAAATAGGAAATGCAAGTGAATGAAAAGTGCAAAGAAAATAAAGAAATTGTACAACAGAGCTCTGAGGCTCCTAGGTTGGCCAAACCCAGTTATACTCAGATTCCTATGAAGGAAACCAAACCTTAGAAGCTGAAAATGACACCAATCTTCATTATTTAAATCAATCCAAGTAGATCCCTATTGGAAATGAAAGTAGAACTAGTAAATAACAAGTTTTCTTCACAAGAAGACTAAGAAATACATGCCCCTAGAGAAAAAAATTGTACTTAAACAAATTGATGAGAAAACATCCTCCTCAAAAGGAGGTATACTTCCCCTCTAAAATCCCTCAAAAGGTGGATATGGTTTCCCAGAGGAGGAATCTTCATTTAATGACAGGGAACACATTCCTAGATTTTCCCAATTAGCTCTAAAATCTATCAATGATTTCATGATATCCAGTTCATTTATTATCCAATATTGGTCCATCTTGTCGCAGGGAGCAAGTCCCTATATTATCTTATTTAGAATTTACTCAATATTCTGCAAAAATAAATAATATTAGGCACATAGTATACAATTATCTATAAACTTTCCTAAGAACATATTAAAGCTAAAAAACCATTATTGAGTGTAGAAAGAGAGATTTAATATAGATTTTATGTGCCTAAGAAAGGTTCGATGGGCCTTAGTTTTTATCTAATTTGGAGGCCCATCACTTGGGAAAGTGTGTTTATGGACTTTGTAGGAGGTTTGTCTTCGCCTAGGAAAGGTCGTGACAATTTGTATATCATGGTGGATAGATTTATTAAGATGTGTATCTTAATGCCATTTTAGAAGCAGGTTACTGTTGAGTAGACTGCTCAACTCTTCTTTCAATATGTGTGGACCCAATTTGGATGCCTGCATCCACTCTATCTGATCAGGACTCTTGATTACTTGGGGAGTTTTGGACAAGTTTGTGGAGAATTATGGACACCAAACTGAACATGAGCATGGAATTCCATCCACAGACCAGTGAGGAAATAGAGGCTTTTCATTGCATCGTGGTTCACTTGCTTCAAGGATATTGTGGCAAGAATCCCCAGTTAAGGGATGATCAATTTCCTTATGTGTAGCATGCATACAACTGGGCCATGAATCCATCTATCAAGAGCTCACCCTTCAAGACACGCTTTGGGTACTTGCCAAAAGATACCTTAGACATGGTATTTGGGAAGGACGAAGATTCCAACAAACAAAGTGACCAATACAAAGCACGAAAGTTCATTTAGCAAATCCAAATGATTCGCTAAACAGTGCATGAACACTTGGAGAAAATCTAGGCCCAATACAAGGCTCGACATGACAAACATTGGGTAGATTGCTAGTTCCAAGGTGGAGACAAGTTGTGGATCCATATTAGAAAAGATAGAATAAAGGGGGAAGGAAAGAAATTGCAACCAATTCAATATGGTCCTTTCACCATCTTGGAGAATATTGGAGACAATGATTTTCTCCTTGACTTGTTAGCATACACGTATTATATGGTGAATGTTGAAAAATTGAATCTCTACGAGCCCTCTTTGATCATGGACAAAGAGGAGATTGGATAGGTTCATTCAATGATTGACATTGTACCAAAATACTTGGAAAAAATTCACGAAGACATCATTCTTGACAAGAAGACCAGGACTACACAACGAGGAAACATGGATTACCTTCATATTGGGTAAAATAAGACCTTCATATTGGGGAAAATAAGGCCCATTCCATCGAAAAGGAGAAAGTGAGAGAACATTTCCCTCACTTTCCAGTTGATTGATAAGGATTTTGGAGGCCCAAAAGATCATTAGTGGGGAGGAATGATCCAGGAGGATCCTAAAAAGCCAATTTTTTTAAGTCTTTAAATCTCACTAAAACCTATCTCAAATCACAGAGCTCATGATTTTGAATCCAATGACGTGAACAAAACCTCAATCAAATGTTGTATAAAAAAGTTATGGAATGTTAAAGATTTAACCCAATAGCTAAAACATTTGTAGGTACACCTACCACATGGCAGGCCCACAAGATGACACATGGTAGTCGACGTCAGCAGTGTGGATGGCATCAAAAGAGAATATTCCATACTAATCTAGAACTGATACATGGCAGGCTCAAATTAATTGGATATCACCCAATCTAGGGGCACCACATGGACCAATCATAGGGCACCATGTGGAACCCTAGAATTGGTTGGTCAACCCATACCAAATCTGACAGGGAAACTAGCAGAGTGGACAGTTTGGCGAGATCAATAATTTGGGAATCATTTGTAGAAAATATGCATGTGTAGGTTAACCCGATAATGCAATATAAATCAAAGCAGTATACTATAACCTACTTCTACTATCAATTTGCAGAAGCTTAAAGATCAAGCTCCACAATACAACCAGAAGAAGAAGAATCAATGCACAATACACATGAAAATACTTTGGGAAAAGCCTCAGCTAGAAACCCCACTATCTGTATTATCATACAAGGTGGAAATACATATGAATTATACAAAGCCTTAGCTCTCACAGCTAGCCATCTCTCAGTACAATCCTCACAAATGCTCACAAGAAATCCTGGCTTCTCTCAAGCCTTGCTCTCTGCCCTCCAAGCTCCTTTTTCCTTGCGCTCTTCCTCTGGGATGATTCACCTTCAACCAAGTGGAACACTCTAATATCACACACTATCAGAACTACACAATCCTCAAGGAATGATCCTTTGACTGCATGCATGAGTTTTATTTATAAGAAAAAGCATGCAACTGATAGTACATTGTCCTTGAATTTAATCTCAACTGTGTCTTTCTCAGAATAGACAAGCATGAGTTTCTGATGAGGAAATCTTCAGTTAACTGAAGTACACTAGTTGAATGCACGCAGGCATCAAGTGACTGTTAACTCTCTATTGGTTCCTCCAACAGTTTGGAACTAATTTAACTAGACTTAACTTAGTAAACTGACTTAACTAATTACAACTCAAATATAACTCAATCTTATCTCCTTAATTTAAGGCTTATCTCCTTAATTTAATGGATAACTCTTGCATGACTTTAGAAAGACTTCTAACATTAATTTCTCCAACTAATTAAGTCAAAATAACTTAATTAATTATTTCCAAGTAGTTGTTAATACTAAATTCGATTTTAATTCACAATTTAATTCAAGGACAAATTAAATTGTAATATTCTTGTTGCCACATTTCAACACTCCCTCTCAATAAGAAAGGGATTATCTACCACCCCGATCCTGTCTCTATGGAACTCAAATTTACACTTTGACAATGCCTTTGTCAAAATGTCAGCATCTTGCTCCTCTTTTGAAACATACTACAGCAACATGATCCTCCCATCATCAGCAGTACGCTTTACCTTGTAAAGCCAATGGGAACTCACAAATGACTTGTTCTCCGGTCTTGGAACCACATCCCAAACATTGTTACGAACTATGGAGTCATACTCCTCCACCATAGCATCAACCAAAGTCAGTTGCTGCACTGCTTCCTCAAAGGAAGATGGCTCGGTCTTAACACATTCCCCAGCAAGGGCCATATATCCAGTGTACTTCTCAGGTGACCTCCTCTATCTACACTGAGAAGATGGTGCTCCCACATTCTCTCTCGCATCCTTCAACAATCTGTCAGCTTCTCTTATGCACTTCCATCCATCTCTGGAAGACTCTTCTTGAGTGGATGTCTCCACTCCTAGAACCTCTGCATGCGGCTGCTCTGCATCAGTCTAAGGCTCCTCCTCCTTAGGAACCAATAGTTCCTCCACAGCCTATAGTTGGAGCTCCCTCTCAAGGGAAATTCGCATGGTATTCTGCTCATCAAACTTGAGATCTCCTCCAACCACTGTCCTCCGATTAGTAGGCAAGTACACCTGATAGTTGTGAGGTGTATCAGTGTACCCCACAAGTACCCCCAATTTTGTTGTCAACTCAAGCTTCTTCCATACATCCTTTGTCCCATGGAAATATACCGATGAGCCAAAGATCCTGAAGTGACCTACATCTGGTCTCTTACCGGAGAAAGCTTCCTCTGGTGTCTTCATCCCAAGTATGTGATGCAGGCTTCTATTCTGCAAATAGGCTGATGTGTTGCATGCCTCAGCCCACAAGTGAAGTGGCAGGCCTTGGTCATGCATCATTTCCCATATTTCCCCTACAATAGTTACGTTCTTCCTCTTGGCCACCTCATTCTATTGTGGGTTATGAGGTGTCGTCAACTCTCGTTTAATTCCTTCCACTACACAGAAGTCCTTAAACTCTTGAGAGACATATTCTCCACCGTTGTCGCTTCTCAAGGCCTTGATATTCTTTCCTGACTCTTTCTCGACCAAATATTTGAACTCACAAAACTTTATGAAGGTTTGGTCCTTCTTCTACATGATGTAAATCTAACATTTAAGAGAATAATCATCAATGAAAATCACATAATACCTTTGCTTCGTTGTGGATGCCATCGAGAATGGTCCACACACATCAGTATGAAATCGCTCCTTTGCTCGAATGTTTCGATCATGAAATGAAGACTTGGTGTACTTTCCCAAGGTACAACCTTTGCATGTGTCAACTTGCTCAAGTTTACCTTTGGGAAGTCATGTAGATATCAGTTGCATTATCTTCAAAGCCCCATAATGAAAATGGCCTAACCGCCTGTGCCACAACTCGCCAATGTCTTGGCTTTGCACCAATTCTACTTTCACACTTAATGATGCACAATCATCTACCTCTAGTTTATAAATATTTTTCACCCAAATCCCTATCCTCTTGGTCTAACCCATGGCTATGTGTCTTAGGAACACCTTTCCTTTACTGAAGACAACATTGTATCCTTTGTCCTCCAACATCGCGACCAATACCAAGTTCTTCTTCAATCCAGGCACATACTTCACATCTGTCAAGGTGAGAGGAGCTCCACGCTCCCTCTTAAAAGAAACCATGCCCACTCCTGAAACATCATACCTTCCGTCGTCACCCATATCTATGCGCATCTTGAGGTATTTCTCCTCCAAGGCGCTGAATAAACTTTTATCACCGATCATGTGGAATGAGGCTCCACTGTCAAGATACCAAACACAACCCATCATCGATGACACCATGCATGTGATGAGGTTAAATTCCATTTCGAACTAAGAGGCTAATGCCTCACCTTCTGATCCTTCCGAGGATCGCTTCTTTGAATTCTTCGATGGGCATTTAGTCACATAATGTCCCATCTTGTGACAATTAAAGCATCTTACTTTAGACATGTCACCCTTCTTCCCTCCATGAGGAGAATTTGATTTGGAATGGGAAGACTTCCCCTTCACTTTCCTTTCCTTACTCGCTAAGGCCAAATTTTCTTCATCACCATTCCTTGATGAAGAACCATCTCATGTGCTCCTCCTGATCTCCTCCTACCTCAAATCTGACCACAGTTGTTCCCAATCTGGTAGTTTCTCCCTTCCATTCACAGAGTCTTGGTAGCTATTCCAACTCTTTGGAAGGCCAAAGCGAGCGAGGTTCACCATATCTTCATCGGCAGTAGTTATTCCCACACTGCCAAGTTCATCTCTACAGGTGGTGAGCTTGTTCAAAGATGTGGAAATAGTATCGCCCTTCTCCATATTGATTCTTCGAAGCTTATCCTTGAGTGCCAATTTCCTCTAGTCGCTATCATTCTAGTAGAGGTCCTTCAATGTCTTCCACATTGAAAATGGAGTATCATTCCCATGGAGACTTGAGACAATATGGTCTCTAACTCCCTCAAGGATGATCTGTCTTGCCTTCGCCACACACTTCTTCCACTCAGCCAATTGTTGTGCATTAGTTGAAGTTGACTTTGGGATTTCTTGATCAATGAATTCCTTCAAGCCATTGTCTTCTAATATGACCCCCATTCTATATTTCCATGCTATGTAATTCGATATACCTTCCAAGGCATACTCAAGTCTCAAGCCATAGAACGCCATTGGCCAACCCTGAAGTATGATATGAATCTGATTTGAACCTGCAACCTTGAACTTCAAACTTCGAATTCTCTTCTCAGTATACTATTCACAGCTTCGATAAACTTGGCTCTAATACCATGTAAAAAATTTGCATGTGTAGGTTAACCTGATAATGTAATATAAATCAAAGCAGTATACTATAACCTACTTCTACTATCAATTTGCGGAAGCTTAAAGAGCGAACTGCACAATATAACCAGAAGAAGAAGAATGAACGCACAATACACATGAAAATACTTTGGGGAAAGCCTCAGCTAAAAGCCCCACTATTTGTATTATCATATAAGGTGGAAATACATATGAATTATACAAAGCCTTAGCTTTCACAACTAGCCATCTATCAGTACAATCCTCACAGATGATCACAGGCAATCATGGCTTCTCTCAAGCCTTCCTCTCTACCCTCCAAGCTCCTAGTTCCTTGCGTTGTTCCTCTGGGATGATTCACCTTCAACCAAGTGGAACACTCTAATCTCACACACTATGAGAACTAAGCAATCCTCAAGGAATGATCCTTTGACTGCATGCATGATTTTACTTTATAAGAAAACACATGCAACTGATAGTACATTTTCCTTGACTTTAATCTCAACTGGGTCTTTCTCAGAATAGACATGCATGAGTTTCTGATGAGGGAATCTTCAGTTAACTGGAGTACACTAGTTGAGTGCATGCATGCATCAACTGACTGTTAACTTTCTATTAGTTCCTCAAACAATTTGGAATTAATTTAATTGGACTTAACTCAGTAAACTGAGTTAACTAATTAAAACTCAAACATAACTCAATATCATCTCCTTAATTTAAGGGATAACTCTTGCATGACTTCATAAAGACTTCTAACTTGAATTTCTCCAACTAATTAAGTCAAAATAACTTAATTAATTATTTCCAAGTAGTTGTTAAGACTAAATTTGATTTTAGTTCACTATTTAATTCAAGGATAAATTAAATTGGAATATTCTTGTTGCCACATTTCAACATCATTTTGATTGTTACAGCTAAATTTAGAAGGAAGGTTGGAGGCCATTTAGCAGAGGCCATAGTAGGCACAACCACCAAAACTTCGGCCAAGTTAGCATACAAGTTTGTCAAACAATTTGGAACATTTTTTAAATTGTTAACCAAACATAACCAACACGTTTTGTTTTATATATAGAATTATATATGTGGAAGATGGTCCCTAGGGTCAAACCTGTGACTGGAAGGCGGCCCAATGACCCCACTTGTCAGTTGTTGCCAATGCCCCAACCAGCGTGTTGAAAACTCCACCCCTCCATTTTTTATTTAAACACTTTGACATTAAGCATCAAGTATGGGAGGACAGAACAACACGTGGGACAAGCCATGGAACCTGGCCACCTATAGAACCATGCCATTTCTAGAACCGCACCACCCTGTGTGTATTTTTCGAGAACGATTCCAAGTAAATATTGGCAACCTATTCCTAAAATATTCCACATAGAATCTTTTACATAATTCTTTGTATTCCCTAGATCCCGAGGGGTCATAATGATAGAATATCGCAACCTTTATACTAAAATTTCACAATTTTTTTCCAGGAATCTAATGATGCGATATATTTCTCCATCCAAGCAGCCCATTTTTAGGTCATCCCCAAAATTCAATGTATAAGGTGTAATTTTTCCATGTAAAAATTTTGATTTCATTGAGATTAATGAAAGAGGCCTCCCCACTTTGAGCAGGGCCCAGAGATGTAGTCCACATTGGACTAAATTAGTTATCGATTTGTGTGTGTCGCTTGTTTTTATGGTTGCCTTTGATTTTCCTCTTCTTTAAAGTGTATGCACATGTGGTTTTCATGCTCTTTTTACATGAAATTTTGAATACTTAGATAAATTAAACAATTTAGATCACCATATTTTGTAAATCACATGTTGCACTAGATTGTAAATGTGATGAATGTATAACATCAATTATGTTGGAAACATAATGATATTTTGGCCATTAGGCTGGATAACATGTGTATTTATTTTGATGTGAAATTGACCATGAGTGCTTTATAAACTCTCTATAAGTATAGTGTTTGTTTGGGTCATGTTTGGTCTTGTAATTGAACATATATTAGCAGTTATGGATTTTCATATGATACAAGTGTCAGTTCATCATTCTAAATTTTGAAGTACAGAGGTGAAGGAAAAGGAAGTTGGCATGTTAAAGGCAGTTCTTATGCAAATCAAGATTGCAGTCATTTTTATGCTTTCTAGGACTAAAATCTCCTTAGTGGGGAGGAACAAAAATTGAAGTCTTTGCATTTCATTAAAAACAGGACCAAATCGAAGAGCACATCATCCTAATCCCAACAACATAGACGGAACTCAAATCTGACATTGTATGTGCAAGTTATTAGCAGTCAAAGTTCAAGTCAAAAGGAGCAGTACTTTTGTCGACAACTAAATTTTCATTACAACTAAATCTGGAAGAATCCGCTAAAATTGGCAATAGCTAACTGAGTGACACTTTGGCACTTATTGGTAGTCAAAACTAGTAAAAATTTCGCCTATTTAATTTTTCCAGTGACACTAAAAATATGGCAAATAGTTTTTAAAACAATTTATTTCAAAAATAATAATAAAATGGGGTGGTAGGCCACCAACCCTGCCACCCCCCATGGTCAAATATATTAATATATTGAATGGGGACTAGTGCTTGTAGCTCTAACTTGGGACCTGTTGTATTATTCAACAACTACCCATTTATTGGTGTAATAGCTAATATTATATTAATAAATGGGGACCCTTGATAAAATCCTTCAAAAATAAATTTCGCACTTGGACACTTTGTTTTAAGCTTTTTAAGGATAAAGCAAGATATAAATTCAAAACCCTTTGAAAACTATAAATTCTCGCATTTTCGCATACCATTGGACCAAGTGTGTCAAAAGCCTTGTTAACAAGAAAAACACGCGAATTGCGATCAAAAGGATCACTGCAACTAAATTAGATATCATTGGGATTTTTATTGAAATCTAAGACCTATGGAATTTCCTATTTAATAAGTCCCATATCGCAATCGCACATCAGCTCAGAAAGGACGCAAACCCACAAAGCATGTTGAAACGTGTGAAATGCGATATTGCGATAGGACAAGTCAGCCTTACTGCATCGCGTCAAGATAATTAAAAAGGACTAAATCTTACAAACTGAGTGATCTTGCGAAATGTGATAGAAGCCCAGACCCAATAGAAGCCAATGTCATAACCACGTAGTGAAAAGCACTTTATAAGGTAATTACTCTTTCAAACAAACTACGCTCTAAGTAAAAAACAAAATACTGCTTATCCCACATCTCACATCCCGCAGAATACTAAAGAGCTTTGAGAAAGTGCACAGACAAATATGTGATAATGTGATTTGCGATATTGCATTGCAATCACAAAATCGCCATTCTCGCAACTTAAGTCCGCCACCTTAAAAGTTTTCCTTCCCGCTTTACTATGCGATAAATTAATGAGCAATAAAGGCAGCAATAAGGGACCATTAGTGGCTATTTAATTTAGGTTAATGGAATTTATGTTAAAAAGCAGCTCGACGTGATACGATATCTTTTCATCTACGTTTGATTAAGACTCCTTTCTTGTCACCTTTTCAAATTATATGTATCATTTATTATCATTGAAATTCTTACTTGTGTTTGTCTGATAACTTCCTCTTTGCTCCATTTCAAGGAAAATCCGCAAGGAGCATTATTAGAAACAATGTGAGAGAAGGGAAAAGCAACTTCGTCCGATAAATCAGAAATGATTCCTCTTTTCTCTGATACTACGTGTAGCAAATACGGAGGAACTACGACATAGGAGGCCATGTACAACTTGTTAGAAGAGGAGAACCCCATGCCACTAGAAACAAAGGCCACGACAGATTCCCAGGAGTCATCTGATGCCTCCTACTTCGAAACGGCATGCTCTTTCCTGCATCACATGGCTACATGACCAAAGATAATCCCATATACGGACATGGTCAAATGGGTAATTGATGAGGCGGACATTGTAGACAGAACACTCAGGAATCATAGGTAAGAGGTCATGGGGTCTTTTTCAGCAAACAACCTACGACTCATGTACCAGTTGTGAGAGCCACAGAAGCTCTATAACAATCAGTTCCTTGAGATATTTTCCAAGGAAAATGAAGATCCAGCAAACATCACGTAAACCTGGATGGCAAGCGAAGGAAAGCTTAAATGTGATAAAACGGCTATGTACTCTACGGCATATATTTCTTCCCCTCCTAGTTTCACAGCAGCAATGATATGTAGAATATTTGGTAAACCCGGTAGCACCAAGTTTTCCCCGAAATGGCTCCCATTGATAGAGGCAGCAGTGAATGCAACAATAATGAACTGGGCTTAAATTATATCATATAATTTGGCTAAGGCTATTATATAATATAGAAGAAAGAGAAATTATTCTCTAAGATTGTTTCCCCCCTTTTTCATGAGTGATTTTGTAATGGATGCAATCTATTTTGGTTCTAAATTTCCCAATATGGATGGAAGTGGATAATACAGGACCCGCTTCCCATCCATATGTACCATAAGATTTTGTGGGAATCTATATTTCACCCCCATTTTTATAAAATTTGTCAAGGATTTATGCAACCCATCCATAAAGAAGCATTCAACAGAACTACCCCTAGGTTTTCTAAAGAGGTCGAGGTAGATATCTTACGAGTAGCCAGATGGTTTGGGGAAGAAACCTTTACCTACATCAGAGTATTCGGGAGTAATGCTTCACCACATGTTCTCCCATATTACGTCCCCAACAAATTGATGACCAAATAAATAGCCTACCAAACAATAGGGGGAGGTGGATTAAGCAGAGGAATAAAAGAGTAGAAGAAGGCCATTTGGCCTACATTCCCATTACAATGTGGTGTATTTGCGCTACATGATTTTGGACATGAATGCAAAGAAGCATAGATTATTAAATCTCTGAAATTAGCTACACTTCTGGGAAGGAAGTATGACCCAAACAGCATTGTTAAGAATTTTACTACTATGGTAAAAGTAAAGTTGTTCACTCACGAAGGGGGTGCCTTTGATGACCTCTTCCTATAGGCATAAACATATTCACAAGTGTTGCATTTGGCATCGAAAATTTTAACCCCAGATGATCTTAGGGCTTTCCATGTGTATAAGGAAAAAATATTATTGAAGGTCCCATTGGACCTATTGCAGATAGAACCAATAAGGGAGCCAACTCCCATTGTAAGCTTGGAGGATAGCTCCAAAGAAAACTCTAAAGAAGAAACCCAAGAGATCTACACATGAGCCAGAGCACTCAGAGCAGCAGCCTCAAAATTGAAGAGGAAACACAAATAAAGAGTCTAAGAAGGACATAGTTGGAACTACAGAAGAGACAGCCGAGAAAACCTCAACAAAGAAATAAGAAGAAATTGCCTCTACATCAACTCAGTCAGGTAAAAGCCCAATTATTGACTTGGAACAGGAATGGGAACATTTCAACAAAAATATTCACACATATTCAAACCCTAAGCAAACATCTGAGATACAAACTCCTTAGAAAACCTAGCACAAGTCAAATTTGAAAAAGACAGAGGAAGGAGCTAAGGGCACTCGGGATGTTGAAATCATTTCTGCTACTCCTACTTCAGAAATTGTTTTGAGATTTGAATAAATGCCTCCACTAGATGTACTTTATAGTCCTACCCACAAATTTGTGGTCAAGAGACAAAGGAAGAAAATAAATATGGATGGTGTAGTTGTTACAACTTCTGAAAATGAACCAATGGACATTGTTTGGAAGGACTCGCCCATGGACCCATCTGAAAATCTCACAAAATTGTTGCAATTCGCAAGAGCCTGTGCCGCGAAAACTATTGAGAAAGCAACACCAAATGTTGCTCAAGGAAAAATAAAAAAAATTATGTTGTTAGAACAACAATTAGCTTAGGAAAAATCCACTCAACAAGTAGAATTACAAGTAGCCCACCTCCAGCAAGAATCTGAACATATGAGAATACAACATCAGGCCAGCTTAGTAGAAATAGATGCATGGATACAAGCTATGACAGATAATTTTAAGGATAATCCACAAATCAATGAGTTCATAAAGGAAACACTCAGTCTTAATTCCCAACTAATGCAGCAGAAGGAATTACTTTGCCATAAGATCTCGAAGATAAGTGCTTATTGTGAAACCAGTGATAAGTTAACAAACCAAGTCGTTGACATGATACTTGAGTATGATGAAATCTATAAAAGGATTTCTGACTTTATCACATGGTACGAATCAGAGGATGGGAGAAAGGTTGACCTACCAAAGTTGGAGGAATCTCATAAATACATCATGTTCACATAGTGGGATACTTGGTTGAAACAAGCAGAAAGGGAAACACAATAGTAGCGACATCAAAAAATAGCGTAATAAAAGCCATCAACGAAAATGTTCATGGCGCCAATCTGGTTACGGAATGTATACCGGGATTTCTTATGAATCTCAAACAGTTAGAGCAGCAGTGGAGACAAGCAGCACAAGAAAAGGAGGAGGCAATCAAATAGCTAAGTAGGATGAATTAGGAAGCATATTGGCAGTTTTTAGTGAAACCACACAGCTAGTGGATGACCTTGAGGTGCTTAACAACATCCACACAAAAGATGGTGCCAACACTAATAGACGCCATATTTGCTAGGTAGTTAAAATTTGAGATCAACCAACTGACTCAGCTCAAGCTAATGACTGATATTTGCAATCTTAGAGATCAAGTCCAAAGGAGTTAGTCATTTAATTTATTTTTCCTTTAGTTTCATTTTTTGCATATTCTAAGGAAGGTCGTTTAAACCTCCTCGTCTATTTTTTTTGTAATAATCTATTTCAAGACCTATACTTTAGTATTTAAACCCCTCTCATGCATTTAGAGAAGGGTCTAGAAATTTTATCAGAAACATTCTTCAAAACATTGTACTATGTACTTTTGAGGAGTTTTTGATGGAATGAATGGAACAGGATCTATTTTCTTTCAAATATCTAGCATACTCTATTGAAATGCACATTTGTACTCTTATAATGTGTTAGATTGATTGAGGTTGGGTTAATATTGTTGAAGCACATGAGCAGGACTCATCATATATGGTACTTTTATCTTATGATATTTTTTTATTTATGTGTCAAGCAATACTTATTCTTTAAATTCTTTTATGTGTGAAAGTCTCAATTATAGTTTAGCGTTATTGCACTTTTGTACGATGTTAGCTTTGACTCTATTTTGAATACATGAACGATTTTATATGCGATATATATTTCTCAATCGATTTGTATAACTATTTATCCAAAACGATTATTGTTAAACAATTTAACTTCTTATTGTAGTTGAATGATCTTTATTACCAATTTTTGTAGGACATCATTGTAGATCACATATTGTATTTCATTCTCAAGTATATTTATAGCTTAATAGTGTTAAACTAGGATATATGTATGTGTTTATTAGTTAGATTATATTACACTTAGATCAATAATTTTCCTGTTACATCATATATCACCCCTACTAACACTATCAAAATATTTTATGGGAAACTGGTTCCATTATCCACAGTCAGAGCCACTACACCAAACGGAAAAGGAACTGCTAACCAAGGTCTGGACGGGGTGGTTTTCCCCCATGTTGTCGCAAGGATTTTCAAGGCTTCAATATTTTGGTGCTAGAAGGAGGGCCTAACTATGAATGGCAAGTAAATTCAAATCAATAGGCCATTCTAAGAGTAAAACTCCCTCACCATCTCCTCCAACTTCTCGATTGCATTCTAAATCTCCAAATCCTAAGCGAGAAGTTGTAAAGAAACCTTTAGAATCTACTATTGTGATCTCAAAGAAGTCGGATCAATATTCTTATATAGAAACCCCTGAAGTCCAGTATTTGATCCATAAGCTGCAAGGGATTCCAATATCTCAATAAGAATCTAAGTTATCCCAAGCTAGTGTTTCTTCTCAGTTTCCCTCATCTCAAAGGTTAACTAGATCACAGAGCAAAAAATTTGGGATCCCCCCATTTGAATTCCCTCTACCAAATAGAAAGAGAACTAAGAAGACACAATTTGAATCCCATAGTGAGGTTCTCTCATCATCACCTGAAACACACTCATTCATTCCATCCACTTCATCACAAAATCAACCATCTGCCTCACAACTCCAAATTGTGGTTTACACTGGTACTAGAGCATAAGTCTCCTATACCTAATCACCTTCAACTACCAGAACATCTTCCACTACACAGATACTTACAATGGCTCAAAGACCATGAACAAATCCAGGAGTTGTTCAGATAGTGGGACCCTTACATCCATTGTCCTTCCATCCAAAAAAGTGGTTACTAAAGTTCAATCCTAATGATGGCCTACCAGCTGAAGAACACATAAACAACTTTATGTTTTCCATAAATCTGAACAAAGTAGTAGAAGAAGATGTTGTAAGATTATTCCCTTATACCTTACAAGGATCATAGGATCATGGTATTTTTCATTACCATCTAGTTCCATTAATACTTAGGATGCCTTTCAAGAGTAGTTCCTAACCAAGTTTGGAGATGACCGATCAATGATCTCTCCAACTTGAAAGATGAACCTAGAGAACCCATTAAGGACTTCAATTCACGTTTTAATAAGTTATTATATAAAATCCCAACAGCATCCAAGGCTAGTGATGAAGTCCAAAATGAATGGTACATCTTTTCTCTTCTCTCAAACACAGTTATTTTTGTCGATAGAGTTGCCAAACCAACTTTGGCAGAAAACATGAAAGAAGCCATAGCTGTAGAAAAACACATTTTAGCCCTAGATAAGAAGAATGCATCAGAAGAACAAAAATCCAAGAAATTAACTTTTGGGGACGAATCCAAGAAAAAAGCACCTAAAGATCCTTTTAATCTTGAAGGTCTACAAAAAGTCCTTAAAACCATGTCCAATGAAATGGTTGATATCAAGAAATAGGTAGAAAAGACTTCCTCAAGGAAACCTTTCAAACCATACAAAAGAAACCCTACCTCTGATCCTAAGCCTCCAAGTACCATATCAAACGCAGAGTCAGATGTGGAGGAAGAAGAAGTCTTAACAGCTGAACAACAAATATACGATGAAGAAGTAGTTGAGTTACAAGGAATGTGGGATTTTATCCTTCCCAATGAAGAAGCACAAGAAGCATTACCTATCACAACCAGGAGTAGAAGCCCTTTTGATTTACCACAAAAAAATTACAAATCATAAGGCATCAACTCTGGCTCCCAAAGACAAAGAAATAGGTAAGAAATCTTCACCTAAATCCAATCAAACCACTCCTCCTCAAACAAATTATTCACCTTCATCCAAAATCCTGCTAGTCTCTGATGAAATGAAATACAACATCATTGAAGATATGAAAAATACTACGGATAACATCACATTCCATGAGATTAGCAAGTTAAAACATCAATATAAGTTATTTCTCAAAGAACTAAAAGCAGTCCATACTTCTCATCTTCCCGTTGTTGTAATCTCGTAAGCTGCTCAAGAATTGGGAAGGCCTCCTACTACCTCATTAGACAAAATCGGTCCTACTGATATTGCTCTAATAGGAGGAAGATTCAAATCCCATACTCATCCATTTATTTTGACTTTTGAAGTTTTCAACAAAAATCTACATAATTGTTTAGTTGATTTTGGAGCTTCATCCAACATTCTACCAAGAATGATTTGTATGAAATTGAATGTGGAGCCCCAAAAATATGTTGTTCGCATTGTGCAGTTAGACCGATCCCAAGTCGAATTTATAGGAGAACTCAATCAATTCACTATTAGACTCTCATCAAACCCGAAATTGTGTCAAGTCATTAACATCGGCCTAACCCTTAGCAGAGACTAGTCGGAAAATCTTCATGGCTATTTCGCAACCGATTCGTCCCACATGTGGCTTCCCTATAATGGTAAGCCAAATAAAATAATGGTTGACTAAGAGAAACATCAAAAGTATATCGTCACAAAATTAGAGGGGGAAAATGAACCAATCGCATACAGCAACAATATCATTGGAAATCACTCAGTGGAATCATTTCTAGGAAATTTTAATGCAAATACTTCACCCTTCTTGGAAAATTTTGTTATATCGCAAGTTGAAAATTATTCTCAAACAGATGCTTCTAAGTGTATAAATTTTGTAGATATACCTGTAGTTAGCTCTTTATTTTGGAAATTATTTTTTGATGGATCTAAATTTAATGATGGAGTCGGAGCAGGATGCATATTAGTTAGCCCAAGGGGAAAAAACTATGTTAGCATGCAGGCTTGAATTCGAATGCACAAATAACACTACCAAATATGAAGCATTGTTTCGAGGGTTGTATAAAGCCATCAGCCTTGATATCAAATATCTTCAAGTATTTGGAGATTCAGAAATTGTGATAAAATAGGTAAGAAATAATATACATTGTTTGTTTGGACATTTGAAACATTATCAATTGTTAGTCTAGCACCTTACTTCTCATTTTATAGTGTTTAATATTTCCCCCATCCAAGACTCCAAAATGCAAGTGTCGATATTTTGGCTAATGTTGCATCCAATCTCATTCCACCAGGAGATTATAGCCCCGATCGCTTTTCCATTGAATTAATTTTTAGGCCTTCTATTCCCGACAATATCACCAATTGGCGAGTCTAGTCTTTAACAATGATCCGGATATAATAAGTTTTCTAACATCTAAAGGCTCTCATGAAGACCAGATAATAGATGAAGATCAACATGATAGCCAGCCTAAGAAAGAAACAACTGTGAATTCTATACTTAAATATGTTGTTAAGATGGAAGATTTATATGATCTCAAGTATGGGTTCAAAAAACCTACTAACTCAAAACTTCAAAGTTCAACTTTGAGGTTTGAACTAGTTAATCTTGGAACTGACCTTAAACCTCAAAATATCAATCTAGGACTTGGTCTTACACTAGATTAAAACTCAACCTTCATTCATTTTTTGAATAATTACAAGAATGTCTTTGCTTGGAACTATGAAGATCTTAATACATATGACACTTCCATTATTCAAAATACCATTCCCATGATATTTGATGAAAATCCTATGCAGCAGAAGCTGAGAAAGATCCACCCAAATTTAGAAAATCAGATCAAATCTGAATTGAATAAGTTGCTCAAAGCCAAAATAATTTTTCCTGTCAGGTACTCAAGGTGGGTTTCCAACCTTGTTCCAGTCAAAAAAAAGAATGGTGATTTTCAAATATGTATAGACTTTCACAATCTCAACAAAGCTTGTTAGAAGGACAACTTCCCATTAACTTCTATGGAACAGATACTTGAATCAGTTGTAGGCTCAAAACTAATGTCTTTTCTGGATGAATTTTCAGGTTATAATCAGATTCTAGTACATCTAGATGACTAGCTAAAGACTACATTTCGAACCAAATGGGGCACCCATGCCTATCAAAATATGCCATTTGGGTTAATCAATGCTGGTGCCACATTTCAGAGAGCCATGGACATAGCTTTCAAAGTTTTGGTGGATAAATCAGTGGTAATATATTTAGATGATATAACTGTGTAATCATTTAAAGGATTTTAAACAAATCTTTGAGCATTGTCAAAGGTATGAAATTTCTCTCAATCCCAAGAAATATTTCTTTGTTTTAAGTGAAGGAAAGAAGATACTTGGATTTATTGTATCTAAAGAAGGAATTCACATTGATCCTGATAAGATAAGAGAAATTCCTGAAATCTCTTTACCTCATAACAAGAAATCCATGCAATCTTTCCTAGGTCAGATAAATTTTGTCAAAAGATTTGTCCCTGACTTTTCGTGAATTGTTTTACCTCTCCAATCTATGATTAAGAAAAAATATATTTTTAAATGGTGACATACTGAGCATGAAGCCTTTGATCTGATTAAACAAGTAATCATAAATTCTCCCTCTTTAGCAACCCCGAATTTTTCTGATCATTTCATTTTATATACCTTTACTTCTGAGAAATCATATGCAGCTATATTAACATGGGTCAATGATGACAAAGCCGAAGCACCAATTTCTTTCTTTAGCTCAATTTGCAGGGGGCTGAATTAAACTATTCAGACGTTGAAAAATAAGCTTTCATTGTTTTCAAATCAATAAAACATGCTAGACCCTTTCTCCTCAAAACTCACACCAAGGTAGTAGTCCCATTCTCAACAGTGAGAAATTTATTAATACAAAGAGATGTAGGTGAGAAAAGGGAAAATTGGGTAACGACACTGCAAGAATATGACATTGAGATCGAACTAGCTAAAATTTTAAAAGGTCAAGGTTTTTGTAGAATTTTAGCAAAAGCATCTAATTTACCAGCACTGCAAGATTCAGGTGATGATATACAAGTATATGAGGTAAGTCTGAATGACACGGAATCCAAATATGTTGATATCATCTTTTATTTGAAAAATGGATATGCCCCTACCCAACTAATTTACAAAATAAAAAGGGATTTAAGGTTAGAAGTTGAAATCATCAATAATGTGTTGTTTAGAATGAATTATGATTTTATTTTGCTTAGATTCCTTGAAAAATCTGAGGCAAAAAAGGTTTTGTAGGAACTCCATGATGGACTAGTTGGTGGACATTTTGGAGGGGACACAACTGCACATACAATCCTGCATGTTGGCTATTATTGGCCAACCTTATTCAAATATGAACATGAATATGTAAGGAAATGTAAAATTTGTCAAACAGCTTCTAGGAGACAGAGGAAACCCGCATTACCATTACAGTCGACCAACATTGAACAACCATGTTAACAATGGGGATTGGACATAATAGGTGAGATCGTTCCTCACTCCTCAAAGTAGCATAAATATTTCCTTACAGTAACTAATTACTTCGCAAAGTGGGTGGAAGCAACTCCACTTGAGGTATCCAATTCTAAAAACATCATTGACTTTATTGACCAATTTATTATTACTAGATATGGTCTACCATCTACCCTCATATTTGACAATGCGTCTTATTTTATAGGAAATGTTATGATAGAATTTGCTCTTAAAATAGGTTTTAAACTTAAGTACTTTGCTAACTATTATCCTCGGGGAAATGGCTTGGCTAAATCTACAAACAAAAATCTCATAAGAATCATCAAACGAATCATTGATCAAAGTCAGGAAAAATGGCCAAAATCTTTAACATTTGCTCGATGGGCAGATTGAATAACACAGGAGGCCTTAATGCGCACTTCTCCTTTTAATTTGGTATATAGGAAAGAAGTTATCCTCCCTACAAATGTATCTATTCCCTCTCTAGCCCTGGTTCAATTTATTAAAGAAAACCCTTCCTCTTCCATGCAATTAAGACAATCACAAATCCTCAAGCTTGAAGAAGAAAGGGAAAAGGCCAAAATCACACATGCACATCAACAATTAGTCAAATCTTCATTTGATGTGAATTTTGTAAGTTCAAAATCCTTTCAGCTCGAAGACCTAGTATTGAAATGGGATAAATCACATGAGGAAAAAGGTAAGCATACCAAATTCTAAAGAATGTGGCTTGGACCGTTTTAGATTGTGGAACAAATAGGCCCGTCAACCTTTCTATTGCAAGATTTATCAAGCAAAAGATATTCTCTGTCTGTTAATGGGAAGATTCTGAAAAAATATTTTTCATAGAAGATAATCTCTTCTATCCCTTGTATACTATTGCTTTTACTTTTTAGGAAAATAAATGCTGAGTAGCATTTACTTTTGGCCTTTACAATGATAATCTCTTTTATATTTTGACTTTTCGCTTATATAAGTAGAGATTGTTGAGAATATGATTTTTACATTTGAAACATAAGCTAAGTTCCATTACTCTGAAATTGCTTTCCCTCTACCAAAATTACTTTTCCTTTGATAAACCTCAACTTTGTAAAGAAACCTTTGTTCTACCATCAATTAAGAAAATTATCTATAACAAAGCAAGGACTTTCTACAAAGAAGCATCTTTAACTATATAATTGTCATCCAGAAACTCTTAAGGAGTCAATAATTCTCCCCATCTAGTAAGCTTTCACTTTTATAGTATAATTATAAAATATGCTTAAAACTTAAAGGATAAGAGGTCTCATCAAGAGCCGACTTACCATGATCATACGTAAGTAACACGCTAGCATTACCAACACTTGAGGTATTTATTTAGACTATTTCTTGACCCCCACCCTCGGTTAAAGATCAAAAGTGCGAGTGGGGCATCTAAAATGCATCCCCCGCCGTTGATCGAAGCGGGGGTGATCTCGACCATTAACAAATGCGCGGTGATTACAATATACGATAAAAAAAAAAAATGTCAAATCAATCATATCAACAAGGATTTATTACAAAAAAAAAAAAAAAAAAAAAAATCCTTCACTTATCTAAACTAAAGGATTAACTTAATTAATCTAACTTATGACGGAATTTAAATGAGCCCATCAATTTCTTTGGGATTTTTGGTATTTTTTTCAATTTTTCACACACACAGATCTATATATATATATATTAAATCCCAAATATTTTTTCTATTTTTCTTATTTCTTTTTCTTTTACATTTCTTTTCTTTTCAATATTTTCTATTTTTCTATTTTTTCAACATAAAATGAAATTGAAAATAGGACATGATAAAAATATGTTACAACATTGGCTACATCTGGAGACTACTTCCCCCTGCGAGATGCAGAGAACTTGCAAATCCATTTGCCCTCTCCTCGGGCTATGGAGTCCTTGCTGTAAAAATCACATTGTGATAGTGAAATTTAAAGAAAACCGGAAATTTACAATGAACCATGGTTGCAAGCATCTTTAATATTGAATGTAATGTTTGAGGTACTATCCATTGACTGGAAATGAAGAGTATTGTCCTTCCAGGTTCTGTAAAATAAAAGTGTTGCTACCTCTTACTTCTACAATTCTAAATGGTCCCAACCACAACTTGTCAAATTTACAATGCTTGCCTTTATCTTCTCTTTTGGTATCCCATCTTAAAATCAAATCACCTTGTCTGAAGTCTATTTCTCTAGAATTTATGTCAAATAACTTTTAATCTTATTTTTATATTGCAGAAGTTTGATTGAACTTCATCTCTATCTTGATTTAACTCAATGATCTGATTGATTCTCCTTTAAAAATCATCAACTTCCTCATATGATTCTTGCAGAAATTTCATGACTAGAAATGCTAGTTGTGTAGGAAAAATTTCCTCAATTCCATAGAAAAGTTGAAAAGGGGACTTTGCTATGGACCTTTTAGGTGATAATATGTTGGCCCAAACTACATATTTGAGATGACTATCCCAACTTCTCTTATTATCTACTAATACTTTCTTAATTACCTTAACCAGACTTTTCTTTGATGACTCAGCTAATCCATTACCTTGAGGGTAATAGGGTGTAGAATGATGTAATGTAATCTGATACTTTTGACAAAACTGTGTCATTTTAAAACTACTGCAAGCTTGTGCATTATCTGTAACTATTCGTTGTAGATAGGCAAATCTAGACAATATGTTCTCCTCAATTAATTTGATGACTATTGTATATGTTGCATTCTTGACAAGAATTGCTTCTACCCACTTGGTAAAGTATTTAGTAGCATTTAAAATCCATCTATGGTGATTACTTGATGTTGGAATTATTTCACCTATGAAATATAATCCCCATTGTAGAAAAGGTGCCTAAGCTAACACTAGGATAAGAGGTAATGTTGCTAATTTTTGTTTTCCAACAAAAATTTGACATGGAATACAACTCCTTACCTTAGCTCTAACATGTTCAAATAACTTAGGCCAATAAAAACTTGCTCTCATAATTCTATATGTGGTTTCCTTCTAAGAATAATTTCCTACACAAATGCCCTCATGGAACTGTTCAAAAACTCCATCTGTTTTACTTTCTATTAAGAGGATCCTTCCAATACAAATTGGTATTGATGATATAATATTTTATGGCTTTAAATCTAAGAAAACTAGATTTATTCCTTGTGAATTCAGGAGGATACTTTAAAACTCGAATAAAATTTACAATGTCTCTATACCAGTCTGAAAGTAAGAATTTATTATCAATGTGTAAAGGAAGAGGAACAAGATTTGAACTAGAAGAAGGTTCTTGTGGATTCTTCTCACTTGAACTGGAAGAACATTCTTATGGATTCTTCTCACTTGAACTGGAAGAAGGTTCTTGTGGATTATTCTCACTTGAACTTTGAAAAATGGTATTGACAACAAGAATCTTACAATTCGATTCAGCTAAAATATTAGCTAAACCTTGTCCTTTTACCAATTTGGTAGGCCTGATATCAAGATCAAATTCAAGAATTTTTGCAATCCATCTTCCCCTTTTTCCATATGTATCAGGTTGTGTCAAAATTGTCTTTATTGCATGATTTGGGACATAAGAAATTATAGGAGAGTGTAAGACATAGTTTTTGAATGCTTTTAGGGCTTGAACAAGGGCATGTGCTTTCTTTTCCATGATATCATATCTTAACTCAGCATCTCTCATTACTTTGTTGAAAAAGTCAATGGGCTGCTCATATCCATCATCATTTTTTTGTAGTAAAATAGCAGCTAAGGTGGTGTCAAAAGTAAAGGAAAACATACTAAAGGGTTTTGAATAGTTTAGACTAGCTAGTATTAGGGCCTCACAAATAGCATTCTTGATCTTTTAAAAATAATATCTAGCATGTATTGTCCATTTGACTCTAGGATCCTTTATAAGCATATTAGTAAAGTCTTTGACTATCTTAGCATAATTAGGTCAAAATCTTCTCAAAAAAAATATTTTTCCTAAAAATGCTTGGATTTCCTTTTTTTTTCTAGGTAAAGTAATTACCTCAATTTTTTATACTCTTTTTGGATCAATGACAAGTCCTTCCTTTGAGATTGCATGTCCCAGTATTTTCCCTTATTTCATTGCAAACAATGGTTTTTTGGGATTAAGTGAAATCCCATATTTCCTGCATATTTCAAAAACTTTCCCCAAGTGTTTTAAATGTTTCTCATCAAAATTAGAAAATGCGGTTAAATCATCCAGATAAATGACAATGAATTTATTTATCTTACCAATAAATGCAAGATCCATTGCTATTTGAAATGTTTCTCCGACATTAATTAAACCAAATGACATTCTAGCATACATAATTGTACCCCAAGGAGTTGTAAATGTTGTCTTTTCTCTATCTTATAGACTAACTAGAATTTGATTATATCCAAAAAATCCATCAAGCATTGAAATTCTAGCTGAACCAAAGACTTTTTGAAGTAATTGATCCATCTTTGGTAATGGATAATCATCTCTCAAAGACAATTTGTTTAGATTTCTAAAGTCCACACAGAGTCTTATTTCCCCATTTTTCTTCCTGACAGGTACTAGGTTAGCTATCCATTCAAAAAATATTAAGGAAGAATTATTTTTGCATCGAATAGATTTTTAATTTCTCTTTCAATAATTAGAAGAAAAACTGGATTTATTCTTCTTAACTTTTGCTGAAAAGGTTTAGCTTCTGGTTTGAGAGGAATTTTATGTTGAGTAATTTTTGTGTCATAAATTTTCAACTCATCATATGACCATGCAAATACGTATCTATAATGTTTGAAAAGGTTGATAAATTGATTTTTGATTTGTTGAGGCAATGACATTAAATCTTAACATTTCTAATTTCTTCAGAAGTTTCAATATTACAATCTTGAACATTCTCTTGTTGTGAATTTAATAATGAGGCTTTTGAGACATCATTATTATCAAAAAAAAATTCAATTGGAACTAGTCCTTTTGGAATGTAATTATTAGATAATTGGGGTATATATGATCTTCTATTTTCTGTCCTAACTTTAAATTGAGATTATCTTCATTTGATTTACTTTCATCAATTTGTTCTTCTTCAATTTGGAGGGCTGAAAATTCATCTATCATTAGCAAGAAATTTTTCAAGTGTTCTTTATCTTCGAAAACTTGCCAATGTTTGAGGTTATCGGGGATGGAAGGCATGTATTTCACTTCAATATGATAGTGGAGTTGCATATGATAGAGAATTTTAAAGGAACTGGTAGAAATTGCCAAGGCATCAGCATAAATGTTTTCCTCTCTTGGGATTGATGTGATATTAAAATCTTGAAAGTAATTTTCTACACAATCCCAAACTTCATTCCTATAAGATCTAAGTCTGGGGTGTTTATTTTGACAAAAGTTTCTGATTTTTTTTACAATTAGCTCTAAATCTCCAAACACAATCAAATTTTGAACCTTTCGTCTTTTAGCTAACTGCAGCCCTAAAAGTAAGGCTTCATATTCTGCTACATTCTTTGTAACTTCAAAATCTAACTTAAAGGATTGAGTTATGTTTTTCTTATCACAAGAAACTATTGCTTCTATATCCTTGCATTATGTTTTGAGCTAAGATTCAAGTAAGTACCCCCATGCTAATTAGAGCATGGAGGCGTAGCATGAACATATTTCACTGGAAAATTGATTAACAAGATTATCTCCTTTCCTTTGAACATGAGAAGTGAGGAATATAGGGACCTTGGCTAGAATTTAACTTATTTAAATCAAGAAGCTTTATAGCCTCCAACTATGTGATACTTTTCTTGGGTTTGTGCCATGATTGATTTCTTTAGAGTAGAAATTACATGCTTAAAGTTTCCTTCTATGAGGATCCTGTAAAGTTGCTTTTTTAGCCTAGAGGAGTCCAAACTCTAGTTCCTTAATTTCAAAAACATTCTTACTACTTTAACCCAAGGTATTTGCATATAATGTAATAATACCACTCTACTCATATGAAAAAAATTGTCATATTCCCTACACCAAGGTTTCCTCTCCCCCATCAAAGTTTTGTTTAATAAAGCCAAAGGTTGGGAAAGACCAGAAATACAGAAATTGAGGGGGGGGGGATCTGAGGTGGGATTTAGAAACTAGAGTTTCTAGGAAATGAGTGCAGCTAGATGAGAATCCTTGTCTCAAAGGCAAGAGATTTCCAATCCTCTACAATCCATTCATGTAGAAGAGTGGGTACTCGTTGGATGCATAACAAAAATTTTCATTCAATGAGTGCTCACACTTAAAATTTGAGTAAAACTATATGGAGATAACTTGAACATATGATTAGAAAAAATAGTTTCTTCTATTTCCTCCAAAAATATTCGCCCCTCTTGATGACATCATCATGTTGAATCATATTGACTCTTTTAAATTGATTTTATTAGTGCATTTTTCATTTTAAGGCCCACTTTTTACCTTAAAATTCCCCTAATCATTGATCATGGAAAATGTTCTAGTTCATTAGGG
Organism: Pinus taeda; assembly: GCA_000404065.3. Taxonomy (NCBI): domain Eukaryota; kingdom Viridiplantae; phylum Streptophyta; class Pinopsida; order Pinales; family Pinaceae; genus Pinus; species Pinus taeda. The sequence continues at coordinate 39,595 of APFE030404806.1, forward strand.
GAATTTTGATGTTTGAAATGGGTCTCCTAAAAAAATAATGAAATAATACTTAAAAAATAAAATAAGAGATGAATTTTTTAAAGGAAAAGAAAGAAAAAAATAAATCTTATTGTATTTTAGGCTTATCGCCTTATAAGTTTACACATATGTCAAGTGTAGGCACCCTTTGGATGTGGAATTTAATTTTCATCTGACAAATACCCACTATGCATAATTTTCAATAAATATAGATTTCCATGTACTTTCAATTTTCCTTAGTGTCAATCTACACGAAAATATTCAAAATGGGTACTCATCAGATGTAGAATTAAAGTATGCTTCTGATGTGTGCCTACACTTGAAATTTGAGTAAACATATAAGGAGATAAATCGAAAAATAATTATATATATATATATATATATATATATATACTATATAATATTATATATATATATATATAGATATGATTATCTTGTGTTCCCTCAAAAAATATTTACCCCGAGGATGGCATCATCATCTTGAATCTTATTAGTTCTTTAGAAATTGATTTTGTTAGTGCAAAAAAAATTTAGGAACATTTTTTCTCTCAAAATTCCCCTGGTGACATTCCTTCCAAATCTTCCAAATAAGGCACCTCGAAAGAAGAACCCAAGAACTATTATAATGGGGCTACGATATCCAAAGTATCTCCAATTGGAAATCATGTCCCATATACTACTATCAATTATGTCGAGTTTCTTGAAAGGGAGAGGCACCTTTGTCCATAGCAAGTTTAAAAAAATGACAAGAGTTGAACAAATGCTTTGCATTCTCTTGGTCTAGTCGATAGAGGGGAACATAGAGAGCCCTTGAAATCCTCGCTTATCAATCCTATCCCAAGTTAGTCTCTTTCAACAAGGATCTAAAGAAAGTGAGACACCTATAGCCATAGGTTCTTCTTCCAAGTTTTTCTTCAAATTAATGATTTTTCCATAGAGGTGTGCATTGTCACTAGATGAGATGCTTATTTAATTTTGAAAGAACCTTTGATCAATACCACTATCTCACCTTATCTTGAATTACCTCCACTAAGATTTTCTCTATTGCAAAGTTTCCAAAAAGGATGCTTAGTTGATGGACAAGGGGATTGGCATTCAGGCTTCTTTTGGGAGCCATTCTCACCAGTGAGGTTTGGGGTTGTCTTCTTTCCAGTAATCAACCATAGTTTGTCTGTCATGAGATAGAATATAATTTATGAGAGCTTGAAGGGGTTCTTATGTAGAAATATTAGGGAATTTATTCCATGAGTCATCCCATAACAGTGTGTTCTTCCCATTTTTCACTTCCTACAAACAATTTTGTTGTATAATGTGTTTATTGTTGCTAGCCAAGTTCCACATGGAGTATCCTAGGATTGAATGTCGTTCTCTGACCCATTGTCAAGGAGTGGATTCTTGCCCATACTTTTGATTCCAAATTTGTCTCCACAACTGATTTCCTCCTTGGAGTCATTTCTGTTAGCTCTGAGGTCCAGTGCTGCTAGTTTGAAGACTAAGGGAAGAAGATGGTGCAATTTGTTGTCCTGGAAAGGGCCCCACATGGGCCATCACTCCACTTCCCTTGTTAGGTCCCTATAATACTACTGATTACCCAATTACTATTGTAGTTGTATCCCTTATTAATATTGTTTTGCCCCTATTGTCCCCATATTGTTATTATTGTGCCCCATAGAATCCCTCTATTATTATTTTTGTGCCTTTATATTATT
>APFE030404812.1:0-11726 GCA_000404065.3 Pinus taeda
CCCAGGTTAGTATCTGGAATAGGTGATGCGTGCAGCCCCATTGTAACCTCTAAGGCTTCTTCTTGCATTGTTATATTTTGCTGTGACAAAGTTATACTTAAGTGCGGAAAAAGCGATGCTATAAACCAGTCACAATGTTGAGTATCTGAGATTTTCATGTTAGCTTGTCTGATCTGGCACTTCAACCTTTAATCAAAGTCCCAAGGTGTCTCATAGACTCTCATTCAGATCTCCTTAAATTCAATTACTGACTACGCCTCAGATTTAGGCTTACTAAATTCTTTGTTCAAAGTTGTCTGAGTCTCTACTGACGATGTTTGAGGATTAAAATTTCAATACTTAACATACTAGGTTAGTGCGTGATCCCGCAAGGTGGTAACCAACTGTGCCTTCTTTATATTATCATTGGTGATTTGTTGCATTGTCCATACAGCGTTCCCAACAAACCAGAATTTTTCTGGGTCTTCACTTCCTATTCCTTTGAAGATAAACATCTTCATTGTGTTCGCCATGTTGAATGGTGGAAGTGGAGGTCGAGGAGGTGAAAGCGTATGTGTATGAGGTGGAGGTGGAGGTAGACGTGGAGTTAATGGATGAGATAACCTCGGAATACCCTGAGTTATTAACTGAACAAAACTTCACAGAGTAGTCGATACCGCCCCTTCGTCATCACTTGAAGGAGGTTCAATCAATGGACTATACTCTAGACCTGATCTGCCACTACTTCTAAATAATCTTCCAATTTGCGTAGCTCTGAAAAATAAGGTAATGGAATAAACCTCTTTTCACATAATAGAATTTTAATCCAAGTATTAAATGACTTTAAGTACTTACTTCGGGTTCTTTTGAAGAATCTTCGCTCTACTTCGTTATAGCTAACTGATGTGTCAATTGCAAATTTAGTAACAAATCCTCCAAGAATTCAATCAAGCCAATGATTGACAACCTGCACGATCTTGTTTTTACATGCCTCTAATCGTCGCACGAATTATGGAGTCCACCCTATAGGACTATCGAGCTTCCACCTCCCTTGATTATTTACCAATTTAGATAACCACTCATACAATTCACATGGAAAAGTGAAAAAGAAAATTTTGTGTACCTCCATATACAAATATCTATTCAACCAATCCTCCTTTGACAGATGTGGATTCCTATTTTCATGGGCTGCAAACTTGTGAATCTTGCAATCTAACCACTTTTCAATCTCTTTCTTAGTCAGATTCCAATGATGCGACATCACACATCTCTTAAGCAGATCCTGGTCTCGACAACGGAACCATTTGTTGGCTTAAAGGGTCCTAAATCATGTTTGAAGTTAGCTGCACCAACCAAGAAAGCCCTACACTACTAGCCCTTTCGGAAACAACCTACATAGCGTAGGCCGCAGTCTCACTCGAAGCAGTATTGGGGGATGTAAGAACCAAGTTTCTGCATCCAAAGACTAGTGTGATGTCTTTCAGTGCCTTAGATCTACTTCCATGTAGATATATCCTTCTGATAGAGTTAAAACTCCTAATTTAGCCCAAAATACCTTCAATTCTTCATGGGACTAGCCAATTACATTAATCAGGCCCTAACAAGATATGTATGCTACTTTCATGCAACTGAATAGGTCTTCTAGGGTTCCTGAGATCTAGATCTTCCATCACGCAAACCTATCTTCTTTATCCAAAACTAACCCAAAATAGATTTAGGTGTTCGTGAATATAGTTAAATCATCTTGGTAAGCATAAACATGTTCAATTAACCCGATTCATGTGGAGAAAACACATAAAATTACAGAAATAGCAGTGAAAGTGACATAACAATTAAACATATAAATGCAAGTAATTCCAACCCAAAATCAGTCTTTATTAATTAGAATCTTTGCAGTACAGACTTCAACTACCCTGTGCACTCAGCTGCAGGGGTCCACGCACTCAGCTGTGGACTCTTCCAAGCCTCTACACACTTAGCTGCGGAGCCTTTCCTTCGCTTACTGACACGAACAAACCTTCATGTGTATCAACCTTTACAACATCATTCATTCATTCATACTTTTTTTTTTCTTATATATCATTATCATTCGGTAAGACTCATCTATTTATAGTCTTTCTAATACAATACCATGCCCCATGGCTTATGGATGAGTCTTCAAATCCGCCTATCACTTACCCAAACAAGGGGCGAAGACCCCTATGAATCTTGACTAGCTACATGCTCAGTATCTATATTTTGCAGAGAATTTACATTCTTCACAAAATTATTTACAAAAAATGACTAAATTAATTCAATTCTACCCGTGGTGACCCCATCCCAACAACTGGTATTGGTTCAAGGACTACTGATCCAGGATTGGATTGCGGTAAATCTTGAGAGACAAGGAGATGGAAAATTCCTCAAGGATAGTGATGGATTCCGGATGGCATTCAAATTTCACTTCGGTTTTGTGATCGGAGCAATGGTTTTGGTGTATCCACGGTTTGGTGAGGGTGGAGGTGGTTTAGCCTCTGGATTCTCTTAGTTATTTTTGGATTGGTTTATCCATGAGATCCCACATTGATGCTTAGAATATGGCACGGGGGTGACTGGTTGAATGAAAGATTTGGTTCAACCATTTTTATGGTCGGGTTGTACATGGAAGTCCCAAACCTAGTCAGATTTGCCTATTATTAATGAAAGCTAAGTTTTCTTGATTTTCTACTTGTTGATATGTGGATTTAATGGCTATTATATCTATGATATTTACATGGTTTTATGGTGGTTATAAGCATTGTTAATTGATTGATTCATGTCATGGTTATTTCACGAATTTACTTGTAATTGTTGAAATGATGGATGAAAAACCTAATTGATGTTAAAATAGTTCAATGGAGAAGGTGGTGATCCTTCTTGTCATGCTTCATAAGAGTTTTCAGTCATTCATGTTTTGTCTTGTGTCCTAGACCTGTAGATTGCATTGGTGCCAAGTGTTTAACATAATTTCAGTCCTAGTTGGGGATGGTCAAGATTAGTCTTGGATTTGATTTTTGGTTTATTATTATTTTCATCATTTCTTTGATGTATTCTAGAAGTTACAACAAGTTCTCGAGAGTGGCCTGAATTTTAGGCTAGAAAAGCACCTTAAATTCCGCAGACACTAGAATTGGTCTGCTAGGAAAATTCCTTGGATGCTCGCTTCCAGGCATGTGAGAGCATCCATAGGTCCCTATGTGTTAGCATTCCCATATCATGAGAGCATCCAAAGGTCATGGGGTCTAAAAAGTCATTGGGATCTAGGAGCAGGATGCGTGAGTGGCTGGTATGTCTCCTGGGGCTGTTGTTGATGATGTAGAAGGTATGTTTGATGTGTTTTTGTCGATTCCATTTCCTTAAAGTAACCAAGGAGGTTGAAACATATCATGGTAACCTATAATCACATGTTTACCCTAGTTGGTCGATTACTTGGGTAGATGTGGGAGGAGGGTGGTTACATATTCCTTCACCGCTGGGCTTTTTTGTTGGGATACTGTCAAAAGTATTAGGGTTTGGTAGAAAGTCAAGGTTTTAGCATATTTCTCTTGTGTGTAAGAGCTTAAATGAGGTTTATGCAAGTGGCACATAATCCATCATCTATGTTTCTTAGTCAGAGATCTGAACATCAGGTCAAATCATGCAAGTAAACATTAGTTGCACAAATTTGTTGTGCTTTTTTGTAGGTGCATATCTTGAAGAGATAAAGTTTTATAGCTTAAATAAGTGTTATCTAACTAGTGTCTAATGATCCTAAGTATTTCTCTCACCTGCATATCACATTAAGAAGGCCAAAGGATGACTTGAAATATGAAAAGAGAGAAGTTGTTGCACTTTTGCTGAAGAAAGGAGAAAACACAACAAATTTGTTGCACTTTTACACAGTCAATAGTTTGACCCTTCAATTCGGCTTCATACCTCTTGAAATAATTTTGTATGGTTGTGAAAGGTTTCTTTTGGTTTCTTGGATATTCGAGTCTCATTCTTATGAAGGCATTCAATGTATTCAAATTCACTGCGCTCAGTTGTTGTGCTTTCTCATTAGAAGTTGATGTTTAAAGAATGGGAGGATGCAATATGATCAAAATTATTTTGATAGGTCAATGATGTTCCAAGAATAATTCATCACCTATACAACCCTTTCAGAATTCAAGGAGGCCTCAAAATTCACAAAGGATAAACTTGTTGCATTTTTGCTACATTTTTTACTATTTTAGCAATCAAATTCAAGAGTAGTTTCTAACCAACTAGAGATGAATTTTGGGAAAAAAAAATGGGTTTTGTCAATCATAGAAAAAAATATATATCTTATATTTTACACAACTATAATGGTTTGGGAGATATTAAATGACCTTTGACGGATATTTTTCAAAGAATAAAATTCTGTATTTTTTTCTGTTTCAGTCATTGTTTTTTGGTGCACTTTTATAACAGTTGGAAGCGATTTTTGGAACAAAAAAAGACATTTTGTCATGAATGGATCAAATAAAAAAATCCTCTCCTATTATTTACATAGGTATTACAATTTAAGAATTAAAGATGTCACTTTGATACCCATTTTTCACAATTTCGTGAAACCAAATTTGCTGACGGAGTTCTAGAATTTTTTGGAATTCCACTTGGTGGATCTCCAACTTGGAATAATTGACTCCAAGTTGGGTTGAAAGATGAAGTTTGAGGATTTTTCTACCCAATCCCATGATTTTCTTTTCAGTGAGAATATTTTTGGTTAGTTAAAACTAAACCCTAGATAGTTGTATATGAAAAAAAATTCCAAATATGTTTTTTCTAAGGCATTGTAACCTCTTCCTATCTTTGGGAAAAGGATGGATTTCGACTTCCTTAGTCTAGGGATGAGCTAATTGTATATCTTTCATTAATTTTAGTGTGCAATAGGTTGATTTGGGATTAAAGAGAGATATTTTCTTTGATATTTCAAACTGTGGAGTTTTAATACAAGTGATCACTACAGAAGTACATAGCTCTTTTTCTTAAGGATTCCTTTGTCATTAGATTTTGGTGATGTGTTTCTTTTTGTGTTTATGTGTTCTATTCTAGTTATCCAAGAAGAAGCTATTCTTTTCATTATCTGAATGAAGAATATATGTTAGAGAATTCATCCTATATAGATGCTTTGTTTCATTCCATTTCAAATAATACCATTGTTTTTCATCTAAAGTAAGCATAAAATTCATCCTTCATATATGTTTTATGTTTAATGGGCTATGATTATGAATTCCTCTACCATATGCTACAACAAATTTAACGATCTAGAAGTTTTGGCTACCTTCACGTTGTCATAGATTTGCATAATAACCAATTCTTAATCACTTTAATCAATCAGACTCCATGCCCAATGGATATCTCTATACCTTTGCCATCAAACTTTTAGAAACCTATTCCTCTCCGATCTTAATATCTAGCTTAAAACCAAAGACAACTAGTAATCCAAGTGACTAAAGATTCATATAGAGAGAGCCCTCTCTGAAGCTAGAAGGGCTAGATTCTAGTTTTAAAGTGGTTTGTGGTTACCTTTGGGCTCCTCTCCTTAGCCTAGAGAAATTACGAAGTGATAACAGGTTGTAAACTGAAAAGACCCATCACCTGTCAATATTTCCAAGTTAGCATCCAACAAGAGTGGTATTGAACATTTTTCTGGAGGAGGTTCATTCTGATTTGATGGAAACCCAATGGACCTCAAGAACTGCAAAGTGACTCCAATCTTTCCACTAGGGATCTTGTATTTGGAGTGAACACTTTGATTCGAAACAAGATCAAGAACATCCTTGGCATGTAAATTATTGTGCTCTAGATTTTTTTGCACCTAGGTCCAACACAAATAAAATAGAAAATTGGTGATATTGGGTGAACAATTTTTGAATGTGGGGATTTTCTTTGTGGCATGGTCCTTTCTACCAATAGTTGGAGGACCATTACCCTCTGTCCACTTTAGGAACCTCATGGGCCATCCTATTTCACCCACAACCCATTCTCAAAGGGAAGCCAATGACCAAATGACTAATGGAGTGGCATCCCATACACCTAACGGGAACCCCTTGTAGTCAATTTTCGCGTAGATAGAAAAAAGGCCCCATTGAATATCCAGAGCCACCGAAAGCACCCCGGAAAAATTTTCTTCAATAAGGAACCAAGCCACCTTTTTTTTCTAATAAACTAGACATCTCACATACATGTAATCAAATTTGCTAATTTTATTTGCTATTTCCCTAATAGCCTTATTGGACCACAGTTCCAGAGGGATCCCCGACAACATGGCCTACAAAATATTCCTCTTGGGCACCAGGGTCAAAACCAATGGTCCAACACTGTATCAAAAGGTGAGGTGTACCTATAGCCCATGGGATGGGGGCAATATGCTCAATGGTCCAACACTGTAGCAAAAGGTAAGTGCTACCTATAACCCATGGGATGGGGGCCATATGCTCAATGTCTTCAACCTTAATGAAATTTTAACCAAACCAACAATTCTTTAAGATGATAACCTTCATCCTATAATGGTGGATGGGAGAGCAACTCAATTCAATCCACTTTTTCATGTGTGAGCCAGTCATTTTAATAAACTCCCAATGATTAATTAAGACCCTTTGGTTTAATCTCACCACACTATCCCAATATAAATAAAATCTGAGAGTTAAACTTTTGAATATTATTAGTCACTTTAATAGGTTTGTGTCTCCTGTGACTAGATTTTTTTCCCTTGAAGGGTCTTCTCTATTGTAGCTACTTGGAGACCCATAACCTCTTACTCAAGGAAATGGCCACCCTCGCCATGGTCAAATGTATACAAAGGTTGGAAAGACTCCCTCATCCATTGCACCGCATTCTTGGCATAAATTGTGACTTCTATCATCTCTTCCGGATCAGAGATGTGATCAAACATTGGTGGTTGACCCTCCATGTCATCCATTGAATGACCACATCGCAAGACAGCTGGAAAATTCAAAAAATTTGGACTTCCACTCAAAAATATCTGGTAGCCTTGACCTCCAAAGCTTTAGCAAGCTTTACACCTACTCGAAATCCAACACAATCCTCTATATTGATATAGGCCTACCATAAGAAGAAGTTGTCGCATGGGGTTTAGGAATTGGACCAATCCCAAGATTTTCAGAATAGAAGGATAGAATGAATTCAAGGCAGAAGGATCTAGAGTGTTTGGGGTCTCGTTGGTAACACCACTCCCAACTAGAGATGGAATTTGGAGGGAAAAATGCCCGTCATAAGGCATTTTCCCCGTATTTGATGTTCAAAATTCTTTAATGGCCGTTTTCACTGACATGTATGGAGCTACCCAAAACATATTATTGACTATATATTTTCCTAAAAACGACATTAATATCATGAAATCAAAGGAAATTTTAAATATATATAGTCATAGTTGCAAACTTTAGTGAAGGCAGTAGGCTAGACATGTCACGAACATCAACAATTACTTACCTGGATATTCACCCACCCACCGTGTCAGCCTAAATAAGAATATTAGATAACTTGCGAATCTGGTTAACCTAGCTCCTCCTGCAAATAAAATGGTCAGAAAGAGGGACCCAGTCTAAACAAATAAAATAAAATTATCACGGGGGAGCAATATGACATTTAATAGGCGTACAAATTACATTAATACAAGACAATGAGATGTGTGAGGGAGTAGCACAATTCATTCATCTAACCCCCTTTTCCATTTCCATGTCAATCCTGATGCAACCCACATGCAATCACAACAGAACAGAGTAAGCTTTGAAATTGCTATGTTGTTGCATTCAAAGAAAAATAGGATTATAATATTTTTGCCCCAGAATGGAATTGCACCTTTCCAAGGCAGAAATGTGAAAGCCCCTACATGCTTTTCCAATATTTGGTAGGTTTTTAAAAGATTTGTTGTCATAAGTTGACATGGACGCTCGGATTACCTGCCTTGAGGATTTTTACGGTAGCGTTTCTGATCATGATGGGAGGACATAAGAGAGCATCCGTTGGCGAGTTGGTGTTGTGGATACCATATATGAGGATACTGAAGAAGTCATTGTTCATCAAACTCTTTCAGGGATGTGATGAATAAAACAGGCAACAATGGTGTGAATCTAGGTTTCCCCAAAGATGCCCCCTACATTTTACTCGAAAGCGATTGTAATGCCATCGTATACACGGCTAGTCAAGTGATTCTGCGACGAAGCATCTGGTCATGGGTTGAAACCACAGGGTGGCCAACAACTATTACAGTGTACATTAAAGGCCACAGTTTCAAGCTTCACAAGGTGAATTTCATCTCAAATTTGATTGAATTTCAATTTCATTAATGTGCTATGAACACTAATCGACTACTTGCCTTTTTGTAATTCTGGAAACAAAAAATTTAAAATCCTGATATTTTTCGGTTGTTTGAATGACTAGTTTCCATTGGTTTCTAGAAGTGGTTTTCTGAAGCGACAATTAATGGAAACCTTTGCTGGCGGGGCATAAAATATTATAGCAACTTAAAGCTACGGTTCCTCGATTCTCATGAATCATTTCAACATTGTGACTTTCATATGCACGACGAAGTTTTTAGAGATGATGAAAGAATATTGTAAAGGCAACATTTGCAAGCAAATTCAATTTTATTTCAACTAAGTAATATTGAAAAACCAAAAAGACACGATTGGATTTCTTTGAAACTGTAAAAATATTCATGCTTATTGTAATTAGCCTATTTCAATCAGGGTACTAAAGGGCCTTTTTGGAAAAAGATATCAACAAAATGAAGACAATTATGTGGAAAGTTGTGAGAACTAGTGGATAAATGATCTGTTGACACAATTGTTTGATTATTTGGGATAGATAATTGCCTGTATTCGAAGGCGGGAAATACCAAAGAATTTCATTAGTCGACTGATATTTTTTAAGTAGATCATTGGATCATTGACATTTTGAGGGCCAACGATTATATGATCAATTTTCATGATAACTCTTTGGATTGCCAAGAAATTCACGTGTTTCCAAGATTTGAAAAGAGAGGCGTCATCGATTCCAACTTCATAGTTCTTCCCCGGGACAATGATGTTCTTCCTGTGAGCCTCTTATTTGTGATTCTTCATTATGCTCTCACTTGGACCACCAACTTAGAGTGTCGTGCTCAGCTGCAGGAAAGAATAGCTGCAAAGTTGGAACCATAGTTACCAAATTTGACCGAATCGGGAAAAACACTATGAAAATTCGTGGATTTGGTATGAATACTTTATTATTCGTCCAAATTCAGTTCGTTTCTCGGGTTTAATTTTAATTGATAAAAGTTACATAATTTACTCAGATGGACGATTGTTCATTGAATAAGAACAATCAGCAGCTTGAGATCATGGATGCACTGAGGAGCTGCCTGAGATACCTGAATGGCTTTCACCTCAGATCCAGGATTTCCTAGAAAAATGCTTTCAGAGAGATTCAGAGAAGAGGTGGACCAGTACAGAGCTGTTAAACCATTCTTTCTTATATGACGACTACTTTGCCATAGAGGCATAGGAGGCCATTAGATCCCAACTAGTCATTTGGATTTTAGGAATCAATTATAGGATTCTTACTCTTCTCATACGACTCTCACTCTGTCACTTAGTGTACCAAGTCCAATAGGGGAATGCAATGTGGAGGTGAATAGGTCAGTTAGGTGATGCTCAAGACCACCTCCCAGGGATAGAGTGATGGCACTGGCCACAACTCGTAAATTTGAAGATGTTGCTAACAAGTCTGATTGGATCACAAGCCTATATGGTGAATGGATTGTTGCAAGATCTTCCAGAAGTAAATATCCAACTTCACATAAAAATTTTCTAAAACCAAACATTAGTAATGTCTCCTCCATCAAAGAGCTTCCATTCAGAGAAAGAAAAGTGCGGTGTTATCAAAGTTTTCAATTGGAAAGAGTTGCAACCAAGAGGTGAGCTAGGTCAGTGTTGTGGTCCCTGTAGTACAATCTCAACATCAACATGTTGGATTTAGAGACGTCTAATTACAATAATTAGGTTGGACATACGTGCATTATGATTATGATATCAAATACTGTCAGCAAGATTACATTTATATAATGATTAAATGTGCCAAATAATGTGATTAATTAAGTCATGGCATTATACGTATTTAAATAAGGATTTGGATACAAATACATATAGAATAATGTTAATCAATTATAATTGTTAATGGACCGATTATAATTGATTGAAATAATAGCAGTAATAAATTTCTTGACAGCTAAATTTCGGCTGTCCAGATTTCTTGACAGCTAAATTTCGGCTGCCCTAGGATTGGGACTGCTATAAAAGGGCTAAGTCTCCAAGGCTTGCAATCACTCAGAAAATTGTCTGCTCTATTGAAGACTTGATACTCTATCAAGGATAGCCAGAGAAAAGGATTGCAAGCTCTTGGAAGGATTCAAGAGCCAACAACTCAAGTCAAGACCAGGAGCCTTTGAAGATGGAAAGTAAGTTCCGCTGTACATTAATTTTAATTTCTTGCAAAGGAATAGATCTTGGTTAGGGTTTAAAGTAATTAGGGAAACCCGCAAAGTAAATCTAACAATTGGTATCGGAGCACCCTTATGTAAGAATTACAGTTTATTTCAGTTTTAAATGATTCTCTGTCTGTAAATATTGAGGGTTTAGGGTTTTAGTGCATTGGAAGTTTACGTTTTATTGCTGGGAATTATACAATGAACTGTTATGGGCTCTTCCCGTTGCCGACCAGGAACTGAATTCATTCGCATGCTTTTGTTTTGTTTTTTTTTAAATCTAAATCTCACTCTGAAAGGGTGGTGGTTGTCTTGAAAACGTGTCATGCGTGCTTTCATTTCCATTTCCGTCTAGTTTTGATCGGGATGGTCTCCACTCGAGCTTATTCATCGCTTTGCGGATTAATGAAATTTTGTCAGCTGTGTTGATGGTTGAGATAAGCGTTAACATGTGGTTATATGAGATTTAGGGCCTTTTGTAAACACGCCCGAGTTTTCCACAATCGAGCTCCCGTACTTTCTGAAGTTCAAAGTTTGGTGTCCGAGTTTTATACAGTGTAGGCTTACAACGATTCACATGATAGTTGACTTGAGGTTTTTTAGTTTTGTCTGGAGTTCATGCTGAACCATAAGTATAAACTGTGTTGAAGATTGACTTTTGTTTGTTTTTGTATGTTTTATAACTTAATAGACGCGTATGAATTTTTTTCATGTTGAAATGGCTAAAAAAACTGAACCACATAAAAGGGGTTAATCAAGTGGAATAAAGAGATAACATATCAGATTGCTTGACTATATCTATAGCCTTTTATCTACATAAACAAGCTTTCTTATGTTCCAATAAGTTTGGAAACCCAAAAAAAAAAAACCATGGGCTTTCAGTGAGTAGCTTCCCCGTAACTCTCTGAATTAAGTTTACAGGCAAATGAAATGCAGTTGAGGCAACGACTTAAAAAGTCTCGTCTATCTGTTGAACGGGGAACGCATTATGCAACTAAAGAATAATTAACATGGCTCATCCAAGCCAAGCCTTGAATAACTTTTTAAATTGAGTCCCTCCATGTATAGAAGGTTACTTTATATATTTGTGCCGGCACTGCTTTAAAATTTGAATGGCGTTGGAGCATACGAAATGTGAATGCCAGAATTCCTGATTTAATTATAAGTTGTTTGAAAAACAAAAATATTTTCCGTAAAAAAGTCAAGTAAGGTTGCTTATTGTACACGGTATATATATATA
>APFE030404816.1:9335-26750 GCA_000404065.3 Pinus taeda
TATATATATAAAAGGGAGAGGCTCAAGAAGAGAGACACCTAGAGAATATATTTATATATAAGAGAGATTATATATTTAAATTGATTTTAATATTTGAATATTTTGATTTAACATTAATATTGATTATTATATAATTATATATTTTTTTACTATATAATATTACCGCTCCCGATTAGCCGTTTCCTGTAAATTTTGGTGAAACCTCTAGCCGTTCCCGGCACCCGTACCCAAGTTCCCAACGTTCCCACGTTCCAGAAACTCATGCAACATAAATAATATGTCTCAAAATGGATCTGCATGAACAAGATTCAATGCATTTTGCACATTTTATCCATTAATAACTCCCTGCACGCAGCACTGCAGGATTCTACACTGACAAGTACATAAGAAATATTGCATTACCGACAACAAGACACTTCAAAAGTCAATTTTTATGCATCTCAAAATTTAGTCCAAGCTTAAAATTAAAATACTAGATTATACCAGTTTTGAGAGCTTGGATGAATATGGCAAGGCAAAGCTCACTTTTTGGTAGGAGATTTTCACTTCTTCCCTAGACTTTTTCTCACAAAGATATGTTTATGGCCCAAAACTTCAAGTTTACATTTTACTTTTGCCCCATTAAATTGTGCGCTCATCTAATTGCAAACAACTATGACATTCGGTATGCCATATATCCTAAGAGTTGACTTTATCAGGGATTCTTCAGGAATTGCCTTAGAATCCATACAAATCATTGTGGAGTTTTGAGGTTCAATATGAACCTCATTGCATCCCTTTCACTTCTCGCTTATTTTTGTCAATTATCAGCATGCCCTCTATATTGTAACAGTCACTTATTTATGGACCATCACATACCTTGCCACCATCATCAAATTTATTATGGAAAAATAGTATCAGCTGTCTCTCACAAGACAAATAGCTTGTATTGGTCCTTTAGAAAAAGCTGAAAAATATTTAAAGACATTAACCTTGATGGTTCTACTTCTTAGTACTTACATAATTCCAAACCTTTTTTTAGTACTACACCCATATGCCTCATTCTGTGCAGCTTGACCATACTCATAATATCCAACAAGCTACCATTATTTCACAAAAGTGGCCATGGGGTATTCAGAAATAAGTTATTAAGGATGAGAAAAGCTAGGGGGTTATGTTCACGAGGTTCCTAATCAAATAACAGCTTTGTATAGGGTGAGAAGATGAAAACTGTAACATCTTCTATGAAATGAGGACTAATGGGACAAAATAGCCTATCAATCCCCATAGGTTATAGTCCTCCAAAAAGGGGAAAAACCCCAGAAATTCCCACTGTTGGGCAAGCTTTGGGGCAGCTGGGCGAACAAACCCCAAAATTGGGGCTTGGAGTAAAGTTTACTCAATAATTTTAGAAGAAAAGATCCCTCTAGGAAATCTATAAATATGAGAGGGATGAATTGGAGCATCAAGTGTGGATCATCTCATTTGTTTTTGAGAATTAGCTCTGAGGGTTTTAAGACTCCTTTTTTCTCTTGTCAATTTCGGTGGTGAAAGATTCCACCCCAGTTGACACCTCTCTTCCATTTTCTCCCTCTGTTTGGCAAAGGAATACCTTGAAGGAGGAGCGAAAATTTGATAGATTTCTCTGTTTTTTGGGTACAAGGGTTCTGGCTGACGCAGCAAAACTCTTCCTGCCTCTATTTTGATTTCTGGGCAATCTGAACAGAGCAGCGAATATCTTGGAAAGGGCAACGAAGTTTCTATCTCTCTCTCTGTCTGGAGCAACGAGTCTGTCGTGGCAATCTCTGTTTGAGGGCAGCGAAGTCCATGAGATCCTGATTGGTAGCAAAGTTCTATTGAATTCGTTGTTTGTTTGCCACAGGAAACCCTCCAATTAAGGCAGTGAATTCTGTGCAAGATCTGCACCAGTTCGTCTTACATTCTGGGGCATAACAAGGAGTCTTGGTGGGTGATTTTCTAGGAAGATTGAAGTTCAGAAAAGTGTGACAGATCGAATAAGGTAAGATGACATCTCTGAAGCTAAGTCTGGGGCTATTTGGAAGGATATGAAATCTCGGAAACCCTGACATAATCATCCTGTAACAGAAGTTCAGCATATCTTGTAAGGTCGAGTCATCTTAAGGGTTTCGGTGACATTGCTGTATTCCTTTTCTGTGGATCTTGAGGATAGCCGGGATTGATTTTAAGACCCTTATGAAGGACCAGAGGTGGGACGAGGAATCTAAATACCCTCGCTGTTGGTAAAGACAGGTCTTGAGAGCTGAACACAGTGATTAGAACTTAGAAGACCTCGCTGTGGGTTGAGACAGGTTTGGAAACTAAACGAAGTGACCAAACCCTTGCTGAAGATGGAGACATTGTTCCAGCAAGCAGAATCAGGAATTTAAATATTCGCATCTTCACTCCTAGCCTGGGCAGATTGGCCGCAGAGAAGAACAGGGTCCGATCTGTAGTTAGATTTCTAAGATTCTAGCCCAATCTGTATTACAAAATATAGTTGATAAGTGTTAGAGTAATGAATTCTGTTAAGTTTCAGACTTCGAGAACAATTGAATTTTTATAGAGGACTGGTTGGAATATCTGGATATTAAACTCAGTTAAGACTGTATTTGTTTGGCTGAATGGTTTTGTTATATTATACTGTTGACTGTGGTTCCAAAAGATATATTCTGTACTGAAGTTGTGTATCTTGTAAATTGCAAAGAAAAATTGTTAAATAAGACCTAGCATTACAGGAAACCCTAGGGCAAAATTACCCTAGTTTCTTACAAAAACATTGTAGCTTTGTTTTCACTATTTGTCAATCTCCTTGAAATGTGTCCTTATCTCCTCGCTCTTCCACATCATCCGACCAGTCATCTATCAGGAATTTCCTCCTTTCGGCCTCAAATGCTAGGAGAGAGGGCATCAAGGGATTTTGATCAACTCCCCAAACAAGACATCACCCTGCAGGGCTGATGGTTCTTTGCCTTAGTTTGTCCATCGCACTTCCATGTATCTACATCATTGCTTTGTTTCACTTCTCCTTGCTGTTGGGACATAGGTTTTGGATTCTTCTCAGTATAGGATAGATTTGCTTCTATCTTGATTTTCCAGGAGCCGCTTTAGCACTTCCACTTTGTATTCTCATACAATGTATTTAGCAGTCCCATTGACCTATTTGTGGTCTTTTTCAGACATTAATAACATTATCTTACCTTATCATTAAGCGCAACAAATTGACCATAAAATGAGAGGAATAATTCTACAAATTATGCAACTTTCTACACCAACATACGAGCAGTTTTAACTCCTAACCTGGTTAATGCTTCTCCAATAGATTAGACACTTAAGCACGCTAGAGAACCACATGAAATCTAGCAAATGCTACTGCAACTACGAAATAAAATCCTCATAAACAGGACTTGGAACTAACTTTGTTGGATTTTGCGTCTTGTCGATCAAACAATTTCTCATAATGGTGCCCTCCTTGCTTGAGTTGCCCAGTCAAAGCCACTGCAAAAGATAAGCAGATTAAATTAGCTTAGAAAACTGGAATCCTTAGTTATGCAACTTTCTTATTAGCATTGTAGTTCATTAACTACATTATTGCAATCTGAGTTACATGCTGTGAAAGAATTTTACTCTTAAGATGCAGATAACATGAGATAATTTTATTAGTGTCCAATGAATGACCATAAATAGGTCAATGGGACTGAAGGATACAACCAGTACGAGTACAATGTGGGAGTGCAAATGCAACTCCTAGGGAATGCCAAAGCTAAATCTAAGATAAAATGAAGTAAAGAAGGATACAATAATAGGACAGCCTCATAAACATGTATATAACCAGATCATGTAGAAGGCTAAGTGAATAAAATTCAAAATTACAATGACAGAATATAAGTCAAAGTCAGATGCATTTAGTTTGTTATGGCCTATAACATGATCACCATAAGGAAATACTAAGCTATTATTTAAGTTAAAACTTAAGTGATTGGAATGAGGAAGTTAAAGAAGATTTCCAAAATAGTCACAGTTTTCACGGTTGCAATTTTTAAGATCGTCACCCTTCTAGTCTGACTTACATATAGACTCTTTCATATACAAAAAACAGATCTAATATAGTGCAAAATCTCTCTCAATAAGGATTCAGAAAACAACTAGTAGGAATATCAAAGACAGGTTTGCATAGTAGTATACAAACCCACAAGTACCCATCATGGCAAATAATTGCTATGATATGGTCCTCCATACAGTATTGGTGCCATGTAGTAATTGCATTTATATTACAACATTCTTGCGAACACATGCAAGTAAAAAATTCAGAAATGAACGCTAGCTAGCAAGTAAAAAATTCACAAATGAATGCTAGCGAGCAAGTAAAAAATTCACAAATGAACGCTAGCTAGCAAGTAAATCGATGTGAACTTTCACTCCAATGACATATCATAAATAAACCATGCAAATGCCCAAGTGAACTTTTTGCATCACTTTGCCTACCCATGATATATCTTTAGCCCCACTGCTACTTCACATATTTAGTGTTTTTACCCAAAGGATTTGGATATTAGCTACTACAAATTGGAGTAATTTAATTTCCATTTTCCATCTCAATTTTCATGATAACAAGAGATAAACAAATGCTAGATATCCCCCCAGTCAATTAGCTTTCCATTTATGGAGGTCGTGCTCTCCCTCCCACCTCTCAAGAAAACTGCACTAAGAACTCTTTAGCTCTCAAGGAGCATACAAAATGAGTTTTGAGGATAGCATATAATAACACAAGTTTCACAGATAGTTGAAGAGGCACCCACAGCACCTCAAGCGCCCTCCTCCCTGGCCCAACCCAAAAACACTCTAAAACTCTCCCGCTAAAGCATTGTTTAAGGCCAAATTCGTAGGAGAGTGAGGAGCCGTTATATTTTTAGCATATTCGAATTTTACTTGGTTTAGGACACCAGTCATTGACACTCACTGATGTTGGTCGTGTTGACGTTTATGTTTTTAAATTAAACTGATAAGAGCCAGGCAATGCCCCCCCAACATAAAAGACTACAGTTGAATTTCTTTCACCAGTCTCACATACTAAACCTGCTCCCTCTAACAATAGCTTAAAACATCTGACTGGGATCCTAAACAAAGCAAAATCCGAACCTGCTTAAAATACAACGGCTCCTCTCTCCCCTACGAATTTGGCATTTAACGACACTTTTATCAGGAGAGTTTTAGAAACATTAACCGGGCATTAACAGACAATAGCCTAACAATAACGAGAATCAGATCCCTAGACATAACATACAGGAATTAGAACCCATTCACAGCCGTTGAGAAAATAAAAAGCAGGAAACAAATACCTATAGGTGACCCAAAAGCACCAGGGGGTAGTTGATCAAATTCAACGCCAAGGATAGGGCCGTCTTCGCGTAATGGCTCCCCCAGCTGAGCTTCCACGGCAGCAATAGCCCGGAGGAGTTCTGTGGGATGCAGCTGTAGGTTCTGCGGTTGCGACTTCTTTTTCCATCCTCCACCTCCCTCACAGTTTAGTTTCAAGGGCGGCCGTTTCCGGGCATCGTAGTCATCGTAGAAATTAGTTTTCGTGGCAGTTGGCATGAGGGAGACAGAATGCGCAGGCGCAGCTAGAGGTGGAGGTGGAGGTGGAGGTGGAGGTGGAGGTGGAAGCGCAGGCGCAGGTTTGGCTTTCTCTTTCTTGGGCTGTTTCTCCTTCTCCTTTTCCCTCTCCTTTTCCTTCTCCTTTTCCTTCTCTGTTTCCCTCTCCTTCTCCTTCTCCCTCTCCTTCTTGTCCTTTAGCCTCCTGTGGCAGAACCACATCTGCAGTTGCCGATCAGAAAGCTTCAGTCGCTCCGACAGCTGCGACCTCACATGTTCCGGCGGATAGTTATCAGCTGCATACACACACCAGCAAAGCAACAAGCAATAAACAGCAATGTATATCAACTCTGCATCTTCTACAGCAGTATATATCTATACAATAACATTAATCATATTTGAATGGATGGATCCATCCATAAGCCCCTTAGACACACATACATACCCGCATAAGTTTTTTCTAGAAGTTCAAGCTGTTCGGGAGTTTTCATCTTCCTCTTCGGGTTCTTGTCCTCCTGTGAGGAGGAGACATGCTGGGGTTGAAGCTTTCTTTCTCCTTCCGAATCCATCCCTACGAACAGACAGAACAGAACGACCGACCCTCGCCCTCAAATCCTGTATTTCAAATGCCAATTTACTGGGAAAACCTGCCCTTGAACTTTGAAAACACTGATCAAACTAGGGTTTCGACCGATTGAATCCACTCACAAAACTAGGGTCCAAGGCATCTTACACCATCATACCTGAGAGCCCCTCTCGCATTCATTCCACTGCGCCCTACGTTTTCTTTTCTTGGGAAAAAGCATTATTTCGTCACTTTCCATGTCTGACGTCGATCATCATATTCCTTGCGATGTCTAAACTCAAACTCAATTCCACCCGCATTTGAAAATTTCCAACCGGAAAATGAAGGATTTAACGTGCTTAACTCCATAACACTTCGTGGAGTGGGAGAACAGATTATAATTTTAAGATTCTCACACACAATTCTTGTTTCCAAAGCAATCAATCCCATGTGACCGCACTGGATTTGGATTTGCATTATATGGCAGATCCAAAAGTATTAAAACTATTAATAAAAACGACTACGATCAGCTTCGCTTCCCACCTAATTGTGTATTCAACAAAACAAATCCACACACATTTTATCTTCGCGTGGAAATCGAAACGGAGATAAACTGACTGTGCATTAAATAATATCGCCGAATAAAAATAATTAATCATCAATTTGTGCTTTCCCACGTGTTTGAGTTCTATTCTCTGTCGTTGTGGGTTGAAGATCTAACCCCATGATGCTCTTCCTCAGGGTCAAAATTAATCCATTCATTACAGTGAGAAATACAATTATGAATATTGAAACAGTCAACGATTCCAAAACGAGTATGCAACTCTTGCGCTAAACTTCCTTCTCCACGCGAAACTTCTTGAGACGTTAAGTTTTTGTTGCACGGTGCACCCCTGATGTCTGGCTTTGTTGAAGTTCTTTGTCATACTTTGTGGCTATGTATGCATCGCATCACCATGCCCACCATTTATGGTATATCTTCATGCCTCTCAAAGCATGTCCATTGTCACGCAGTTACAATCATTTATGCTGTGTAAAATTGGTCATCGCGTTACTTCATTGATGTTCAAATAAGCACCGTGTTGTTTATTGACGCTTCAACAACCAAGCTATTGATGAAAAAAAAAGGATTGCTGTACAACAAGCCACCGCGTTGGAGCAGCCCAAATTTTGATGCTTTGTAGCAAAACTTTGGAGAGCACATTAGTTCGCGGTTTGAAGAAAGGTAATTTCGATGTGTATCCTCCATGTATGCCTTATAAAATCATTTTTTAATGAAGAATAAAATTAAAATTATTTAATATTAAAAAGTTAGAATTTTATAAAAATAAATATATCTTTTCATGGTTTTATTAAAAAAAATTAATGAAGAATAAAATGAAAATATATTTAATATTAAAAAGATGTTTTTAAAAAAAATAGTGAATTACAAAATGTCTATTTTTTTTTAAAGGAGTTAGACCAATTTTGATGTTTTAGTGTATATGTAGTGAAATGAATGATTTGTTATTTTATTTTGGTTTGCATTGATATTTTAAGTTTAATCATTGCATGTGTTTGATTTTATTTATCATTATACAGCAAGCACATTTTGTAATAAAATAGTATTTACATATTCAAATTTAAGTAGATATGGGATGTGGAATGCAACTTTTGTTTAAGTTATTTGATCATGATCTCTCTAACCCAATCTGCATTGTTTTTATGTTATTTAAAATCACTAACCAACAAAAAGGTATGCCTGATAGCATTAAATAATGGTCAAAAAGGTGATCAAGCCTTCCTAGCAATGTTAATGAACATCAAATGGTTTTAAAATTTATGTGATTGGTATTTATAGAGAGAAAATCTGAAGAATAATCCATAATATTCATTATTGTATGTCCCTACAAATGTTTCAAATATGTACTAGGATTCATCTTCAGAACAATGAGTCAAATGTCTAGGATATTTGATTATATCAATAAATATTGAAGATGTGAGAGTAAAGAAAGAAAGAGTTAGCTCCTCTATATACCAAAAACCCCAAAAGAAAAACAAAATGATAATATAGCTTATAATATATTAATAATAAAAATAAATTATATACTATAGTGACAAACAAATAATTATATTAAATAACTATATAGTAACAAGCTAATAATTGTATTGAAGAATATTTTTAGGATTTATGCTCTATGAATATCAAATGCTTGTTATTTCCACATTGTTGAAGAGTATCCACACTTTGTGTGAGTAAGCATATACAAGACTCTTTCAAATAGAAGAATGGTGTGCATGTCCATTATTCAAACACCTCCTCTAACATTCATCTAGCTTTATTTTCCAATTCAATAGACATTAATATTTTCATTGGACAAATGTTCAACTCTCACTAACTTATAGAAATCGCAAAGGAGGATAAAGCATTGTCTTGCAATGATGAGGGTGGGAATACAGTGATTAATAGACCATAATTTCAAGTAACTAAACTTGGATCAATTTCTGCATTTCCCTTCTCATTAAACCATTATGCCTGAATTTCCTCAAAAGATTGCACTAACCTACTCACTAACACCAAGATAATTCATATGAAATTGAGCAAGTATGCTCTCTCATATTTCCATTAAATCCAATTTCATAAAGGACAAAGTTGTGCTAAATATGGTGGCGCTAAAGCCATGCAAAGTCGTGGTGGTTTCATGAGAAGTGAGGTCACAAAATTATGATTCCCTTAACTTTAGGGGCCTATTGAAGTTAGTGTTAGAATTTCTATGTTTACGGATTTTATTGCAAATTCAAAAATTCCACCTCACACTGGAGGTCTCCCTAATCGAGCCCCTATGAACTTCAACTTTATGGATGATCTAAAATATTAATTTACAACAACAAATAATGAACAATATTCATCTCGCTTCAACTCAACACAGTAGGTAGCCTAAGAGAAGAGATATCAATCATATGCCAACAAGTTTCAATCCATGGGGCACACTTTTCTAAGCATAAGCCAAATATGAAATCACTTCCATTACCATAGTAAATATTCCTTGTTATCTTCAATATGTATGTCAAATCACTCAACAATTTTAATGCATAAAATATGTCAAATCACTCAACAATTTTAACGCATAAAATATGTCAAATCACTATGAACAATAAGTGTTGGAAATTACCTAATGAAGAAGCTAATAGACATTGAAAATCAGATTTGCAGTTGCATAAGTATTGGACAACTTGAAACTTCAATAAGTAGATGTACATTGAAGTACAACTTATGAAATTGAAGTACATGTGCATACAACATTGTTATCACAAAGCCAGTACAAACTCTCTCTCTCTCTCTCTCTCTCTCTCTCTCTCTCTCTCTCTCTCTCTCTCTCTCAATAATGAAGAAAAGAGCTCCCTCCTCCCATATATAAAAGCATGTGAGGGAGATTTGCATGATATAAGGACATGTGTCTATACAAGTAACTATCAAGGTGACCCGAAAGAATACCTGATCAAGCTGTAATCACAGTACCAAATCTGGAGGAGGACAGTGCCAAAGCTGCAGAGCTTCGCAGAAGAGGGCAGGTTCTGACCCAACAAATAAAAAACGCAGGGTCCAATGGGACCCCATCTTATAAACAGGCAATGATGCACAAGGATAAAACGGCACTGGACGGGGTGCAAATCTCAGGATCTGAGAAGACAAGAAAGGATGATCTAACCAATAAAGGAAAGCTAAACGTCAAGGCCAAAGACACCCAGAAACAAAAAGAAATCAATGGCAGCAGCAATACAGTAGGTAGAGACAGGAAAAACCCTTTTCCAGAGTAGACAATCACAAGAGAAGGAGCTTGAGGATGAGCGAACAGGGAAAGAGGAAGATCTGAACCAATGTAAAGCAAAACAGGAAGGAACAGCTACGGGTGCCAAAAAGAAAGAGAACCAAGGACATTGAAAGCCTAAAGCCATTGAAAACCTACGAGTAATAATCTTTGACCCAGAACTACAGGCTTACCAAAAACACATGGCAGAACATGCAGTGATCTGCAAGTTTATGGGTTTCTGGCCAACAGAACGAGCCTTGTGCTTGTGGATCAAGCAGCAATGGAAACCCAGAGGGGATGTAAGAGTCCACCTAGGGGCCAAAGGATTCTTCACGGTGGTTTTCACCAAGCTGGATGACAAGGATCGCATCTTCGATGGAGGCCCGTATTTCTTCGCCTCAGCAGGTCTATACATGAGACCTTGGAAGCCCAACTTCACACCAGAACAGGAAACCTTCAAACAGGTACCTGTCTAGATTCGCTTGTTTTCTCTACTGATTGACAACTGGAGACATGCAGCGCTAGAACAGATAGGCAATATGTTAGGCACCTTCATCAAAGCTTCAAAGGCAACATTACATAAGAGATACACCTCTTGTGCTAGAATCTGTGTCAAGAGGGATGTTTCAGGGGCTCTGCATGAGGGTATGTGGTTGGAATACAGAGATGAAGTATATTTTCAAGCTATAGACTATGAGCAGATCCCATTTCACTGCAGGAAATGTCATGAACATGGACATCTGATCAGAGAATGCCCAATGAACAGAACAATGGAGAAACCCAAGGAAAATATAGGGGGTAAGAATAAGGAGGCTTTTATTCGACCTCATGCCAGACAGCGAGCAAACAAAAGACAACAAAATAAAGCCATCACATCCATCAGAAGCACAAGAAATGCATTTGAGTTGTTGGAATCAAAGACGGAACAAGAGGAAACCAATCAAGAGCAAGATCCACTACGAGACAACTAGACCACAATGACACCAAGGACACAAGACCCTAGTTCCAATCCATCAAGCAACATCCCACTTGCTCCTGGACCAACAGAGGGACTGGAAGAAGATTCAGAAATGATAACTAGCGAAATGAGGCTAGAGGATATGGAGCTAAGCAACATTCTAGAACAGGAAGGTATGGATCTACCAAACATGGTAGAACAATGGAAAAAGAAAGGCATAGAACACATATTTGAAGAGGAGGTGAACAGAATCAACATGTTATTCATAGCAAGACAACAAGCAGAAATGGACATGCAGAAAAGAAGCTTGGGAATAGCAAAGGGTCTAAGGGTGAGAGCTCAAGGACTGCATCAAACCACAACCAACCCAAAGCATCGGAAAAAACGAGGAAGAAGAACAAACAATGAAGCATTACAAGAGCTCGGTCAAATGCTCCTCAACTCAGGTAAGATGAAAGCCCTTGAGGCCTTCATACTTACATCCTAAAAATTTGTTAATTATGAAAGTACTTTCACGGAATGCTAGAGGGCTAAATAGCCTAAAGAAACAACGGTTATTAAAGAAAAAAGTCAAAAAGGAACAACCAGATATGATTTTTTTTGCAAGAAACTAAATGTTCCAGCAAAATAATGAAAATCATCAGAGAAAAAAAAAATGGGAAAAATAATGGATTGCCTAGAGATAGAAAGCAGTGGAATGGAAGGGGGCTTAGCCACTCTTTGGAATCCTCAGGTATTCTAGCTTATATCTTCTGAAGCTTCTAGATCTCACATCTCAATAGAATTCCAAATGGTAGGGAATCCAGACACCTATCTCTGCACAAATGTCTATGGCCCTCAGAAACTAGAGGCAAAATTGCTAATGCTTAGAAGTCTATCCAACTTGCAGCATAGATATCCCCTAGCAAAAACAATTTTCGGAGGATATTTTAATATGATCTCTTCGCTCACGAACAAAAAAAAAAAAAAAAAGGAGGCATCAGAACGCTCAATCGGGATGTTGAAGCTTTCAAGGACTTTATCAAATCAGCAAAGCTTGTAGACATCTTCCCCAAGAGCGGTGCATTCACATGGAAGAATAAAAGGGGAGGTGATAGGCAAATTGCCTCTAGACTGGACAGGTTCTTAGTTACAGAAATCATCCTTCTGCAAGGGATTACTGTGGATTTGGACATTCTACCAAGTGGAGGATCGGACCACTGGCCCATAACAATGAATGCAGCTATCCTTGGCACCCTAAGGAACAAACCCTTTAGATTTGAAAAGTTTTGGCTCAGTCATCCAGAGTTCACATCAAAAATAAAACAGTGGTGGAGCGAACCAATTGGTATAAGGGGAACCAAGATGTACAATCTCCAAGCTAAACTTAAACATATCAAAACCAGGTTAAAATCCTGGAATCAAGAGGTCTTCAACAACATATTTAAAGAAAAGAAGGTGTTGGAGGAGCAAGTAGAACAGATTCACAAGGAATGGATCCAGGGGAATATCAATCAAGAAACAATGAACACAGAACAGATACTTATGCAGAATTGGCAGGCCAGATGCCAACAGGAGGAAACTCTGTGGAAGCAAAAATTTAGAATTCAGTGGCTCAAAGAAGGTGAAAAGAATACAAATTTCTTTCATCGCTCAACCATTGATCATAGGAGTGCTAATAAAATATTAAGAATAAAGGATGAATAGGGGACCTCTTTTCAAACCCATCATGAAATATCAGCCCTCCTCATAAACCATTTTAGCCAAATTGCTTTGGAACCTCGCATTAACAGAGAGGATGCTATCAGGGATTTAATGACTTATATTCCCACGCTTATCACAGAGGATCAAAACAAGTCTCTGAATCGAGCGATCACCATGGAAGAAGTAGTGAGGGATATGCCCAATGGTAAGGTGCCAGGACCGGATGGTTTCACCATCGACTTTTACAAAGTCTGTTGGGAAATAATCAAAACAGAGGTTTGGGAGGTGGTGGAAGACTCCCGGCGCTCCTCATCCATCCTAAAATCCCTCAGCTCTACATTCATAACCCTTATACCAAAGGAGGAGGAAGCAAACACACCGTCGAAGTTTCGCCCAATTGCATTATGTAATGTTCTGTACAAGATCATATCTAAAGTCATAGCTAATAGATTAAAGCCAATTCTTCTGGGGATCATTTCAGAAGAACAATCAGGCTATGTAGAAGGTAGACAAATTATGGATAACATATTGCTAGATGATTCATACTCTCCAAACTCAGAAAAAATCTGGCATGCTAATGCAACTGGACATTTCTCAGGCTTATGATAAAGTTAGCTAGAACTACGTGGAGGTTATTCTGGATGCCTTTGGCTTTGTGAAGAGATGGATAAAATGGATCCTAGCCCTGATTAAGTCTACCAGATTCTCCATCCTGGTCAACGGAGCTCCTACAGCCCAGTTTACACCTACTAGAGGTATACGACAAGGGGATCCCCTGTCCCCCTTTCTGTTTGTAATACTAATGGAAGGTTTAAGCGGGCTTATCAAAAAGGCTAAAGAGGATAGCTTAATTCAGGGACTCCAACCCTTACCCTCATGCCTTGTAACCACTCATCAACAGTTTGTCAATGATACTATGTTGCATGGCACGCCTTCAGTCAAAGAAGCTCTTGGTTTCAAAAGCATTCTTAATCGTTTCAGCCTTGCTTCAGGTATGGAACTCAATCTCTCTAAATCTTCCATATTCTTTTTTAACACGCACCTAGCAGTCCTGAAAAATCTATCTAATATCCTCGGGTTCAAAAGGTGTAACCTCCCTTCCAGATACCTAGGTATTCCACTGACAGGCAAACCTTGGCAAAAAATTCATTGGGAGAAAATGCGCGCCAATCTAGAGAAACGTTGTCAGCATTGGACCCATAGAACCCTTAACTTTGCAGGCCGCCTAGTCCTCACCAAATCCATCCTCCAGGCCATTCCTCAATTTGTGCTTTCTATTCTCCCGGCACCAAAAGGTGTGCTTCAGAGAATCCGACTCATCCAGAAAGTTTTCCTGTGGTCGGGAAACTCAGTTAAACAGAAGTGGTCCTTAATGGCATGGGAGAAAATATGCAAACCCAAGCACCTGGGTGGGTTAAGCCTTCATGCCCTTACACCGTCAACCGATCTTGTGGAGCCAAGTTATGGTGGAGATGGGTTAAAGAACCGAACATTCCTTGGGCCAAACATTGGAAAGCCAAGTATGCAGATCACTATAGCCCTCAGAATCTGATCATGATGTAGGAACCTCCAGAGGGGTCTCCAATCTGGAACCTAGCAAGAGTTAATCGAGGCATAATTTAGGAATAGAGTTTTTGGGAAGTTCGTAATGGACAGACTGCTCTGTTCTGGGAGGATGCTTGGCAGCAATTACCTAAACTTGAAAGCCCAGATTTCCTCACCATTTAGAGAAGATACTAGGAACAAGGAAAGATAACCGTGAATCATTACTAGAAGCCTGATACTACTAATCAATCATGGAAAGAATGGATCTTCAACGACACATTGCAACTAGAAGAGAGGGACAACAATATGATGGCTCTGCAAACAGAGCTTGCTAAAAAGAAAATTAGAAATGCTCAGGATGCAGATCAACTGCGTTGGGGCAAGCTCAAGGGGGGTACCTTTACCCTCAAAGAAGCAAGAGCCTATATAGAAGGAAAAGACCAAGGGGAAAAAGTCAATTGGTATAACAGGGTATGGGATGCTAAACTATGGCCGAAGATTAAAACCTTTCTGTGGCTCTTGATGCACCATAGAACCCTTACCTAGGATAACCTATAGGAAAGAGGGTTCATAGGCCCCTCATGTTGCCCCTTGTGTGAAAATGAGGAGGAATCTATGAATCATCTCCTTAATAAATGTAACTGGACAGAAAGCCTATGGAACTGGATGGAAACCATCTTCAAGAGCACTGACAGGAACAGAAACTCAATACAAGAAAGCATAGCAAATTGGCGAAGTAATTTTTCCAAATCTCCAACAGTTAATACTTTATGGAAATTAACCCCTGGTTTCATAGTGTGGTCAGTATGGAAAGAACGAAACAAAAGAGTGTTTCAAAATGAAGCTAAAACCATAGAATTTATCAGAGCCACCATACTGCAAAACATGAGGGAAACGACTCTTACCAGATGGAAAGCAGAACAGAACAAGGATCTATTGGTGACTGACTTACAAATTCTGCAGACGTTTGGAATTGAGGCAGGTACCGACTCCAGTTCGTCTGAACCGCGACAACAACAAGGCCCCTTCACGAATGCTTGGCTACCACCACCAACAGGCTTTCACAAACTGAACTTTGACGGGGCCTCTCGAGGCAATCCTGGACCGACAGGTATAGGAGGTGTCCTACATAATTACAAAGGTGACATTCAACATATTTTCATTCAATCTATGGGAGAGGCCACCAACAATGAGATGGAATTTGCGGCTTTAGAGCAAGGGCTCCGAATACTAATTCGCCTGGGAACAGGAGCTACAATGGTAGAAGGGGATTCTCTTTTGGCAATCAATGCTGCAAGGAAACTACAGATGGGTTCTAAACCAGGTAAGGCAATGAATCACTGGAGGTTGGCCAAGGTTATAGAGCTCATAGCAGAGCACCTCTCAAGCCTCGACAGAATCATTCTGCAAGCGATAAGAAGAACGAAAAATGCGGTGGCTGATTGTCTGGCCAACTATGGGATCAATCACCGTATTACTTACCCGGACACCTGTTGGTGTGATGTCACATGCACATAACTTCGGGATAAGTGTTTACATCTATCGAGAAAAGACATTCGTTACAGGGAGGAGGGGTGCAGTAGTACGACGGGAACACGCCTTAATAACAAATGAAGATAGCCATTAAGGCTCACCTCCTGGATCATTATGCCCCGAATTGGATTTGGGAGGATAGGTACCATCACCTGCAGCGGAAGATGAAGGAAATCCTGCAGAAGAATGATTGTGAGAGAACTCTAGGCCCAACGGATGACACGTGGCCCATGACAAGAAACATCAAGCATGACGAATCTGTTGCTTCAGATTGCAGGCAGGGGAAGGCACTCCGGAAAAGAAAGAGGAGTAATTCTATCAAAATCCACAGATCCACACAAACCTCGCTCAGCATATACGCTCATCCCTCCACTATAACTACAATGGCTTACCAAAGAGCTCTCTCATCTTATGCTCCTCGCCCGACTCTTCGTCCTGAGCGCTCTGTATTGTTCTTTGTCTGTGTTGGGTCCCTAAAATACTAGTGATTACCCCATTACTATTGTAGTTGTACCCCTTATTAATATTGTTGTGCCCCTATTGTCCCCATATTGTTATTAATGTGCCCCATAGAATCCCTCTATGTGGCTTTATATTATTATTGTTAGGTCGGTTGGTTTATATTGTGACTCCTTAGACTCCTATATATAGAAAGGAGGTTTTGTCATTTGAATCATCCAAGAATTGTTCATTTATGTAATGTAAGGAGGTTGCCCCCTCGAAGAGGCTGAATTCTAAGGCGTTGATCTATCTTTTCTATCTTTTCTTGAGCTGGTTTCATAACATTTGGTATCAGAGCTTTGGATTCTAGGGTTTCGCTGCTCCAAACAAGTCATCGTGGAATTTTCGCTATAACTTTTTGTCGGGGCTGTTTCAGAAGTTGCAAAAAAAACCCATTTGAGAAGAATTGGTGCTCAACATTGGATCCGAATTTCAGATATTTTTCGCGAGATATTTTCGGAGATATGATCTGAGGAAGTTGGCCTTTTTGCAGACTCCTGAATTACACTCAAAACAGGTGACCTGGGGAAAATCGTCATAACTTTCTTTCTGAGCATCGGATTGAAATTTCGTAAGAAGGTGCAGAAAGAGGACGGACTGTAGTTTTCATTTATATATTTTGTAGAGTCAAAGGTTGAAACAGTGACTCGTGGCACTTCATGCAAGTTCGCTCTTCTGAAAAGATTTATAATCAGGTCACTGTGGGAGATTTGACATAACTCTTCATTGGAGAATCCAATTTGGGTCAGACTTGTGCCATTGGAAAGAGGACACAGAGGGCTACTACAGGTCACAAATTCAGAACTAGATAATTAGAAAGTACAGAGATACATCAGAGGCAATATCGGTAACTGATGCCCCGAGGAAAGAAAATGCAAACACCTAGTAAGGAGCCTGAAAGCTCTAGCCGGACTCATGAAGAAGAAGAAGAAATGCTATATGATATATCAAAATTACAAGAACAAGTGCAACGAGTGTCACTTGCACAAAAAGCAACAGAATCTAAAATGGATGGTTTAAGGAAAGATGTAGAAGCTAAGATGGACGGCTTAAAGAAAGGTGTAGAAGCTAAGATGGATGGCATGGAAGCTAAGGTGAATGGCATGGACGCTAAAATTGATGGCATGGATGATAAGATGGATAAGTTGCTACAAGAAATAGTCAATAAGGGGGAAAGAGTACTAAAGGAAACTCATGATGAGAACAAAAGAAATGTTAATCATGATTCGATAGACTCTAATGTTGGATCG
>APFE030404818.1:867-32840 GCA_000404065.3 Pinus taeda
ATGTTCATGGATCCAGTCTGAAAATTGATGAAACATGGTCCCTGGAAGAAAGAGAAGGTTGTAACCTTCTGTAGGCCAGCACCTACGTACTAGTATCTTGGCTAGTGCAAGAGCTAAGGGGGTAGTAGCTCCCTTCCAGGAGAAGTTGAAAACGAGAGAGAGTTTTAGCTCTCTGCAGGTTGCAGCCTGCGTACTGGTAAAGGACTGCACCAGTACATTGTAAACAAAAGTTTCTGATTAAAGAAAGATAGAGACGAATTGCAGCAGGTGGTTTTCACCCACATTGGGTTTCCACCTTATATCTGGTGTTCTTGTGTGTGATTGTCTTTCTGCTCTGTTTTACTGTCTTTGGTTACTGGTTATTTGATGTTGCATCTCAGATTAACAAACATCATCTGAAAGTTTAAGTAAATTAAAAGTTTGCTCTGTATACGCGGTTTTACTTCTGAATAGTTGCGTATATACACGGGTTGAATTAACTGAAGTAGCGTATACATTTTGGTTTTTGAAAAGGTTTATTTGACTTGATAATACTGATTCACCCCCCCCCCTCTCAGTATTATTTCCAACAGTAATTGCACAATGATCGAGTCCAAGAAAACAAGGTTTTCCACAAACCAATTAACTCTTCTAGAAAAATTCAACAATTCCAATTTAATAAACCTATATTAATAAGGATAGCATAAATGAAATAAGACATTCAATGTGTTCCTTGTAATATAGATATAAACAAAACATCTAAAGAAAAGTAATTGCACAATGATCGAGTCCAAGAAAACAAGGTTTTCCACAAAACAATTAACTCTTCTAGAAAAATTCAACAATTCCAATTTAATAAACCTATCGGCCTCTTTTTGTACCTTTTAGGACAATTGCTAGTTTATACATTAAATGATTTTAGTCAAATTGTATAATAATTATAATTAATTAATAGTTGATTAATAATTTTTAATTGAATTTTATTATTAGATTTTTAGGCCGATAGGCCTTCCTATGAATGAACATAGTCGTCTACACTTCCATTCTTTGACTGACATCTGGACCTTCTGCTGTTTGACATCTGGCACAAATTTTCCTCTTTCCGCTTGACATATGTTTCCCACATGCATCATTATCCTGGGTTTCTCATCAGCTTGGGTTAGTTATGGCCGTAACCACCTTACCCCTAACCACATTCTCGCCTCATTTGCCTTCTGTGTGCCCAGAGTAGCTCTACTCACGACTGATGACATTGATGATTTGTGGCAACAATCGCCTATAAGTACTTGAATCATTTTAACATTAACATGTTGCTCTGTTTTAGTTTTTTGCTGCTTGAAAGAGAAAAACTCGTTGCTCTGTTTTCTTTATTTGTTGTTTGACAGTTTGTCCGTAAAGAATCGGCAGGTAATAACGGAGGTGCGGGGAATTAGGATGGTTTGTGTCCTCAGTTATTTCTATCACGTTTGGGAACCAGAATCAGAGGAAGAAGTCACATGGTTCAAAAATTGGTGTGATGAGGTTTTGGGAAACTGTCTAAGGAAGTTGATCGACCCTAAACCATATCGTTTCAGGAAGTTACAACTTGTTGCAACTGAAGATCGTCATTTAGAAAGCATACTGAAGAGGGTAGAGTCACCAAACCTAATATGGCTACGCTGGAACAACTGTCCCTTCTCTTGCCTGCCTCCCTGGATTCCGATGAAGAATATAAGGGTTTTAGAACTGGTATGAACCAAATTGAAAAAACTGTGGCAAGCAGAATCTCAGGTTAGGGCTAAAGACAATTTTGTATTTATTCTCTTTTTTTTACTTTGCCACCCTAATTTATGGTAGATTGTTGCTGCAATTGCTATACTAGCACAGGCTCTCGAATGCATTTGGAAAAATGCATTTGGAGGGTTTTGTAGATAAAGGCTATCACCTCTGTATTTTTCTTACTGTTGAAAGATGAATATTGCGTGGCAGGCACCTCTGGAGTTGCGGTAGCTACATGTTTATGCTCCTCTTTCAATGTTCCCAAAGTCCATTGGACGGATGAAGCACATTGAAAAGATTGGGGTGTACCAAAGTCACACCAGCCTCTCAAGTGAAACAAGCAACCACGGATAAATTTGGGAATTTGGAATAAATCTCATGGTACATCAGTGATCACCAATTTTATAAATTGTACAAATACAAAGAATAATTTTTAGGTTTTCAAAACTCAACAGCATGGCTGGACTGCAAAAGAGAATTAATATGACATTTCTGTATGGTACTAATCTCCAGACTTTGTATTTTGTTATGTTATATTGACTTCTTAGAAATTCAACAGAATGGTGTGGAGCCAGAATTCTTTATTTATATCATCTATCAGAACGATTTTCAATGGATTCACATATTGTTCACATTCGAACTGGATATCCGCATTGTGCGCCCATGGACATATCGTAAAGGGGGAGAGAATGGAGCCTAGATTTTCGCATTATTTGGCTGTGTGATGAGACCATATTCTTTTTCTGAAAAGGTGTTTTCCCATTTTAATGCCCGCCATGTGATATCCTCTCTGCTATCTTTCTCTTTTCAGTTCTTCACGGGATCTACATGCAATTTGTAATGAGTTGATTCTGAGTTTTATTTTCCAGATTCATCACATTTGAGATTTTTTGCTAAGTTTTAAACCTATAATTCATTTTCGGAAAAAATAAAATAAAATCTCCTAATGAATTATTTGAAATGATCCTTTGAACAGATTTTCCAAGTCCGCAGATAACTCGGGATTGCTGGGAGCAAATTACTACACCAAATGAGTAACTTCTTGAAACCAGATTGAATCTTGATATTAATTAATGCCACACCATCATTCCTTCCTCTGGTTGTGAAGATATTTGAGCGGGCTTCGCCTAAATGGGTGGTTTGTCTGCCCCCACCACCCACTAGCCATCATCTGCCCAATACCAACCCATCCACTGCTAAATTTCTATGATTAGCTCTTTCGAATCAGCTAAACAATCCCATCTCTTTCCATCAACCACTTTTGACACGACTGGTCTTGCATCTGCCACTTCTTCATTGCTTTAAACTTTTTGGCTCATAACTTATGAAGAGCAAAGTAACAACACCCACCACCTTTGACCCAACATATATGTGTTAAAAAGTAGGATAATAGGTTTAACCCAACCTGTATACGATGTTGGGTCTGTCTGTATCTGCATGCTATATCAGCTTTTTGAGAAAAAAATTGCAGAACTAGATAGAATAGTATACTCCATAATTGCCATGATAAGCAATGTCAAGGAGATGAGATTTAGTTCCATCATTGCCCAATTACAGCAACTTCCATCTCAATAAAGCAATTATTGTGGATATTTGGGTGAAAATTGTATGAATGGTGCTTGACATTGGAATCAAAAGTTGATGGCTGCTCAGTGTCCTATGAGATGGGAGACCACTGCACAACACTGGTGGTTTGCAACACCTTTGGATTGGGCAACAGCCAATGGATACTTTGATGTTGTGAGAGAATTGCTTAGTTTAGATGGAAATCTTCTTATCATGCTCACATCACTAAGAAGAATCAGAAGGCTTGACGCTGCGTGGGAGGATAAGGCCACTTCCATTGATGCAGCGAAAGGCCAAGGCCTTGTGGCCAGGGAACTTATGGGTGAGTGTGAAACGAGTGATGGGAACAACCTCATTGATGCAGGGTATGGTGGGTGGTTTCTCTACTCTGCTGCTGCTGCAGGGGATGTTGAGTTGGTAAGGTGTCTATTGAAGAGGAATCCATTGTTGGTGTTGGGAGAAGGAGAGTATGGAGTTTCTGACGTGTTGTATGCGGCTGCTAGAAGTAAAAATGCTAAAATATTCAAGGAAATCCTTGGGCTTGCCCATGATATCAAGTGTCTTGGATGCGATCAAGAGGACGATGCAGCAGTATATGATCTTCCCCTTCATTTGAAATGATGAGCAGGGCTATTCACGCTGCTGCTAGGGGAGGGAGTGTGGAGATTTTGAGAGAGCTTTTCAAAAATTGTCACGATGTTGCCTGGTACAGGGATAGTCAAGGCTCAACTGCATTGCATTCTGCTGCAAGCAAAGGTCAACTTGAGGTGAGGTCTCAAGATATTAAGTTTAACATTTCGTCTAGCCTGAGATAGTATTTTATTATATCAATGAAATGGATTGCTCAATCTGTGAACTTGCCTACGAGCAGTCCAACCTGTGCCTTATATGAAAGGTCAGGACTATTGTCAAGAGCAGCCACAGTTTGGAAACTATAGGAAAATTTAAGGGAGTCCTGGGCATAGAGCATGAAATATTAATATGACTGAAGGACAGTTGTATCTTCTATGACCTACCACATCTTTTTGCCATTGTTATTTTGCTGCATATTTTCTTGATTCCACGTGGTTGATTTTGACTTGGTTTGCTTCAGCTGTGTGTCTCAACAGGTTTCAAACTGTAGAGATACTACACCATCAAGGAGAGATGGCAATGAAGTT
The DNA here is from genome assembly GCA_000404065.3 of Pinus taeda. NCBI lineage: Eukaryota > Viridiplantae > Streptophyta > Pinopsida > Pinales > Pinaceae > Pinus > Pinus taeda. The sequence continues at coordinate 5,331 of APFE030404818.1, forward strand.
AAGGGAATGCTATACTCCCGACACACCATAGGGAATGAATAGTATAAAAGATGATCACCTCATTAGGTTTTACGGGTTCGTAGGGTTAATTTAGTCATATAAGCTGTACCAAATTAGATCCATTTTAAACATGGATTTATCAAGAGTCAAGATGGATGAAATCTTTAGAGGTGTAACCTTTTTAAATTTAATGAAAAGTTTTGTACCTCAAGGGATTTGATCCTTCTGAACAGTGGAACACTTGAAAACTCAGCATTAAGATGGATATAGGTTAATGTGTGTATACATACAGACATGTATGTTGCTTTTAATTTATTGATGAGGAATTTTAAATTCGGTTATAATTTTTTTAATATTATATTTGGCCAAACTCAACTCAAGTCAGTATTAGACATGAAAGTTGAGCATCTCCTTCACCTGGACTGGACTCATTATGGCTTTGTAATAATATTTTATGAGTGGTTCATATTAGTAGGCCTTGGTCTGGATTAAGGTTTTTCAATTTATTTTTATAACCACAGAGTTTTCTTGTAATATAGAGCATTATTGGACAATTATATCTTTTATATTCATTGTGTATTAGCTCGGAGGCATTGTACCTTATATTTAGGCGACTTAGTGCAGGCAGCCACATAAAGTGCCCACATTTAGGGCAAGCAATGTGAGACCCATCACTTGGAAGCAGTGTGCTTCTTTTGTGAATCTTGTGCATAATTCATGATATTTTAACTATTTTCTGAACAATCCACAAATTTCTTTTTATTAGGCTATATTCGGTTGTACTGCAGTTTTGCACATTATAAGGAATCACTTTCAGTAATCTTCTCTAAAACTATTAGAAAAATTGTTGGAGAATATTCAATGTTGTTCTCAGTAGAGGGAAAATACTCAAATCTATTGAGCTAATATGCATAGTTGGCTTACAGAAATTAAATATATAAGTAAGAATATAGGCCATCAAACATATGTCGAATAGTGGCCATTGCATATGACAAACACGCTATTCAAACACTATGTATAGCTTTCAATAAATTTGTGAGTATGATGCATGAAAGGGTAGAGTTATTGAATCTGAAAGTTCACATATTCCTTCAGTCCAGGCATTTGCCATGTATTTCGCTCACTTAATTTACCCTTTGCAGACCTCTTTTAAAGGTTGAATCTACCTTATTCACCGTAGCCAAAGTGGATACACATAGGGCGTTGTTTAATTCTTTGTTGGATGTGATCTAGAGTCTCCACTTTAGAGTCACAATGTCAGTCAGGCTATTCCTACTATACTTCATTATTTTTTTCTCAAATGTCCCAAGTGTTATGAGAATCAAATAAAGCCCTTCCATCTATACCTACTACATTATTATTTTTTTCAAATGTCCCAAGTGTTATGAGAATCAGATAAAGCCCTTCCACAGTTCCACTTGACTAAATAGAGTTTGTATGTGTGGTCTTCTATCAGATTCAGAGAGTACACTGCCAGACATGCTATTCCTACTACATTATTTTTTTCTCAAATGTCCTGAGTGTTATCAGAATAAGATAAATCTCTTCCACTTGACTTCTCAAATGTCCCAACTCTTAAGTGTTATCAGAATCAGATAAAGCCCTTGAGGTCCTTCTACTTGAAGAACCAGAGCACCGATGTCAGTCAGGCTATTCATACTACATTATCGTTTTCTCAAATATTCATGGTGTTATGAGAATCAAATAAACCCCTTCCATCTATTCCTACTACATTATTTTTTTTCTCAAATGTCCCAAGTGTTATGAGAATCAGATAAAGCCCTTCCACAGTTCCACTTGACTAAATAGAGTTTGTATGTGTGGTCTTCTATCAGATTCAGAGAGTACACTGTCAGACAGGCTATTCCTACTACATTATTTTTTTCTCAAATGTCCTGAGTGTTATCAGAATAAGATAAATCTCTTCCACTTGACTTCTCAAATGTCCCAACTCTTAAGTGTTATCAGAATCAGATAAAGCCCTTGAGGCCCTTCTACTTGAAGAACCAGAGCACCGATGTCAGTCAGGTTATTCATACTACATTATCGTTTTCTCAAATATTCATGGTGTTATGAGAATCAGATAAAGCACTTCCACTTGACTAAACAGAGTTTGTATGTGTGGTCTTATATCATATTCAGATAGAGTGACAGTGTCAGTAAGGTAATTCCTACTCTATTTCATTAATTTGTTCTAAATGTCTCCAGAGTCACAGTATCAGTCAGGCTATTCCTACTATATTTCATTAAGTTTTTCTCAAATGTCCAGAGTGTTATTAGAATCAGATAAAGCCCTTATTTCATTAAGTTTTTCTCAAATGTCCAGAGTGTTATCAGAATCAGATAAAGCCCTTCCATTTGACTTCTCGAATCAGATAAAGCCCTTCCACTTGACTGCTCAAATGTCCCAAGTGTTATCAGAGTCAGATGTTCTCAAATGTCCCAAGTGTTATCAGAGTCAGATGAAGCCCTTGATAGGCCCTTCTACTTGAAGAACCGGAGCACCAACTTAGTGTTGAAACTTGTCAAATTTCTTCCCTGCAATGTTATTACTACAAGGATAGAGCACGCTATCACATCAATCCATGAACTTGAACACAAAAGCCAGCTTCTGGATTACCAAAGTTTTTTGTTTGATAATGGCTTGTGAGCCACCTCTATCTCACAATTTCTATCCATGTGGGATTATTCAAAACCCAACATCAAGAGTCACCAAACCTAATATGGCTACGCTAGAACAATTGTCCCTTCTCTTGCCTGCCTCCTTGGATTCCGATGAAGAATAGAAGGGTTTTAGAAGTGGTATGAACCAAATTGAAAAAACTGTGGCAAGCAGAATCTCAGGTTAGGGCTAAAGACAATTTTTTATTTATTCTCTTTTTTTACTTTGCCGCCCTAATTTATGGTAGATTGTTGTTGCAATTGCTAGACTAGCACAGGCTCTCGAATGCATTTGAAGGGTTTTGTAGATAAAGGCTATCATCTCTGTATTTTTCTTACTGTTGAAAGATGAATATTGCGTGGCAGGCACCTCTTGAGTTGCGGGAGCTACATGTTTATGCTACTCTTTCAATGTTCCCAAAGTCCATTGGATGGATGAAGCACATCGAAAAGATTGTGGTGACTTGTATGTCAGATTTGATTCATCTCAAAACTTTACCAGAGGAATTCTGTCATTTGTCCTCACTGCAATACTTGCACCTAAGATGCCCAGATATGAAGTCGCTGCTTGATTCTTTTGGGTTCTTAACAAATCTACAACGCTTCAATCTCTCTTGCTTCCGGAGTTTGCACAGGTTTCCAAATTCCTTCGGGAATTTAATTTGACTTAAATATCTAAATTTGGAATATTGCTCCGATTTGACCTTGTTGGAGGAAACATTTGCAAATATCAGGACGCTTGAATATCTAAACCTTTCGGACTGCAAGAGCGTCGAAGTTTTGCCTCGCCAAGTTGCACATCAACTGTCCCTGGAAATATTAATCCTGTTAGAGACAAATTTAAAAGAATTGCCTGGGGATATTGGAAACCTAAGCAGTTTGGAAGAATTTTTTTTGGGAAATGCTACCTTGTTCTCTAGGTCACCTGAGCAGCTTGAAGAAGTTGTGGGTTTGTGATTGCCCATAATTGAAATCTTTGCCCCATTCATTGGGACTGTTGACTCAGCTATCAACGTTGTGGGTTGGAGGCTGTGGAATACATTTCTTACGATCAACAAATTTGGTCTTAGTCTTGATGGATCCGAGGCATCCGATAATATCATGGTTTCTAATGGATTAACTTTTTAATAGCAATATATCAACATGTTTTCTAATATTATTTTTTGACTTTCTAAATGCAATATACAATTATCGTTTTCAATGAAATATATTAGTAGGGGATAGTCATGGTGGTTATTGCCTTGGTCACTAGTAAGCTTCGTATATGCTTGGCCATCTATAAAGGTTTCTTGATTTTGGGTAATTAACTTAACTTCTTGATTTTGGGTAATTAACTTACTCTAAAATGAGATAAGACATTCAATGTGTTCCTTGTAATATAGATATAAAAAAAACATCTAAATAAAAGTAATTGCACAATGATCCAGTCCAATAAAAACAAGGTTTTCCACAAACCAATTAAGCCTTTCAACCTTTTCAGCTTATTTGCTTATATCAAACATTTGTGCAAGGTTTCAACCAATTAACATTTCATTGAGTATGTATTTACGAATCAATGATTTTGGGATCAAATCCCACAAAGCAATTCTATACCTGCTCTTCAAATTCCTTCAAGCTTTTGAAAGTAAAACCAATGAATTATCAATATAATTTTACCATAATAAAAAACAATTAGAAAGCCTTTAGCCAATTCAAATTGCTTATTCGTTAGGCTTGAACCAACATTTCTTCTAGAAAAATTCAACAATTCCAATTTAATAATCCTATCAGCCTCTCTTTGTACCTTTTGGGACAATTGCTAGTAATTAAATTTTTTAATTTTAATTTTTGTTAGATATTTTCCAAAATTTTGATATTTGTGATATCTTATTTTTGGAGAAACCAAATGAGGCTCGCAATACCTCGTTGTAAAGCTAAGACAAAGGAGAATAATATGGGATGGCTAATTTTAGAAAATATTATTATTGAATGACCCAGAAATCCAATGGAATGCAAAGTGATGAATTTACATCAAAAATTAAATTTTTATGTTGATTTAGGCAAATGTTATTGGTTTTGGAAAAATTGTTGTTATTAATTCCTCCTCTAGCATTACTAAAAAAACAAATCAGACTCAACAAAAGCAATCAATTCTTGAAATTTATTTGGATTTTAATTTGTCTTTTGGATTTTAGACCTCTGTGGCTCCAATGGAATGCAAAGTGATGAATTTACATCAAAAATTAAATTTTTATGTTGATTTGCGCAAATGTTATTGGTTTTGGAAAAATTGTTGTTATTAATTCCTCTTCTAGCATTACTAAAAAAACAAATCAAACTCAACAAAAGCAATCAATTCTTGAAATTTATTTGGATTTTAATTTGTTTTTTGGATTTTAGACCTCTGTGGCTTATTTCTTCTGACTTAGTTACCGGAGAATCCACAGTGAGAACCATTTTTTGCCAACGTTTCAAATCCCAACCGGGACCCATCATCGGGACCAATTGAATGCTTGATAGAAGAAGAGCTAATTTGAGAGATTAAATAGTAAAGAGGAGAGAAAATTAAGATGAAGGTCGGCTATCACTTTTTTCTTTGAATAATAATTATTGATGAGAGGTTGGCCAATTTCATATATATATATATATATATATATAATTTTTTTCAATATAATATATATTTTTTATTACTTACTTTTTTATAAAATAATTAATATCAATATTAATTGTTAATTATTATTATTATTATTAATATTAATATATTTTTATTATATAATAAATAATACTATAATTAGTATTAATAATATTAAAAATTATTAAATGAATTATAATTATATAATTATTTTAACATTAAATTAGAATTATTATTATTATTATATTAATAATAAGAATAATTATTTTTATATAAAAAAAAAAAAAAAAAAAAAAAAATTTATATATATATATATATATATATGAAATTGGCCAACCTTTCATCAATAATTATTATTCAAAGAAAAAAGTGATAGCCGACCTTCATCTTGATTTTCTCTCCTCTTTACTATTTAATCTTTCAAATTAGCTCTTCTTCTATCAAGCATTCAATTGGTCTTGATGATGGATCCCGGTTGGGATTTGAAACGTTGGCAAAAAAAATTGCTTTTTATTTAACAATTTGTTGAGAATTGATTTTTGTTTTCTATTTTGTTCATCAAATTTGTTTTAATTTCTGAATTTCAATTGATTGTGGCAGGAAAGCATATGAACAGATGAGGAAGAGAATATTTGGAACAATGGAATTGCTCTAGCAAGAAAGAATTTTGGTCATTCAATTTGTTGGAACAAATTTATTTCTCCCATAGCTCTCTCATTTTGGTTTTCATTTTGTAATTATAAATATGGCTTTTAGATAAGGAAATGGTTGTTCCTCTTCTTCGCACCTAGGGTATTCTAAAGCACTATTGTAAGGAATTTTCGAGTTGTAGGAGTAGGAGAAAAATCTCAGATCTGAGTCATTGAGATTTGTCTTTTTCAAAGATGGACTTTGTATTATAAGCAAAGTTTGCACTATTGCAGCTCTTTCTTTTAATGGTAGAGTGCTTGATTTGTAAGAGATCGTTGGAGGTTAGTTCAAGGAACATAACATAAAGACCAGGTTTTAATAAATTTGTATTTTAAATAATGTTATTTGTAATGTAAATTTCATTTTGAATAGCAGATATGTGTGAAGCTTTTTTATATTATGCATTATTGTTTGATGTAGAAGGTTGTCTTTTAAATTAACTATCTAGTTCATGAGCCTTATAGATATGTCGTCAATTTTTTCTTTTGCTCACATATGCTCAAATCAGATTTCTGAGTAACTTCTTACTCAAAAATCTGCTATCTAAATTTGATTTAATTATCATTGACACTAAGTGAACTATTTCCTAATGTTATTGGTTAATAATTCATCATTAATAGGTCTTTGAACCAAATATTCACCTAAAATCAAGCATGTTAAAATCCCAATCATTTCATTACCTTGCTCTCAGTTGGGTTAGATCTACATCTTCCTAATCGAGATAGGATTATGATTCATTTCCTTTTGCTTGTATTTTAGGATTAGTTTGCATTTAGATTAATCATTACATTTCTAAGAATTCCTTTTATCAAAGAGGCAAACTTTATTTGTGGCTTGGCTGAGCCCTAGATCGGCCAAAAGATCACTTCCTTGCCTGAGCTCAACAAGAGAGCTGATATGATGTCTCTTCTCTATTGGTAAGTAAAAAGCACACTTTAAGTTAACAGAGATAGAGAGAAGGTAACTGAACCTAGTTTAACCAGTTGGAACCACCATTCCAAATGGAAAATAAGTTTGTTTTAAGTTCCCAACCGAATGGTCTCCCATATAATGTTGAAAGGTCATTTTGGGCCATCAACATGGAGCTCGCGTGTTTTAGCAATATCTAGGTTTATAAAATGGCAAGTGGTGCAAATAGTTCCAATAGTCCTTCCATTGAACTCGATGACACAACCCCCTTTGATTGCAAGGACTCCAGTAGTTCTTGAGGTGTGAAGGTTAGAAAGTTTTGTCCCTTTAGCATGGCTTTGCGTGCCCTATAAGGTGACATTAATGATGCAGCCTGACATGTTACATAAGGAGAGAGTTTCCTTCCACATTTTCCCCACTCCTCCTATCGGCGTCCCTTTGCACCTCATGCTAACTTCTTGTCCTTCTTGAAAATATTAAGCATGTTCTTCCAAAAAAAATATTAAAAATCAATAATATTGGGTAACAATCTAAAAGATTTATGTGATGGATCTAAAAGACAAATATTTGAATAACTCTACTCACAAAAGCCTCCATTCAGATATTTTCCAATCTCTTTTCTTTTTACTTTAAACTTTGGAAAGATCGTTAATTTACTCATTGATTTTTTTCAAAACCAAACAAAATGAAGACAAGTATAAAATTCAAAGATGCAAAATGAAATAGAAAAAATCAAGGACTAGAAACATGAATAAATAAAAAGAAAAATAATTCAAATATATTTTGCTTGATTATTGTTGAGTTTAGAATTATTTTCATTATTTCTTTCCTTGATTTGATAACTCTAGATCTCTTCTTTTTTCTACTCCCTCTAATTCCTCCTCCAGTGGGGTAGTATACTATTGTAGTGGCTACAACCACCTTCCAAAATTTTTCCTTAGCTTCGTTTTGGAGCCTCCCTTCCAACCTTCACAGCAGATTGCCTTGCTTCGTCAAGTTCACAAGCTTCAGTTTTTTTCTTGCACAAAGGCAGCCCATCGATCACAACTTGATGCTTTCCCCTCACAAGTTGTTCCCCAGGAATTGGTCTAGCTACAGGCTGAGCAGCTTCCCCAAGAAAATTGTGCATTTTTGGAGGGAAACCAACCTTCCCTCCAAAAATTGCACAATCATGTCTGGTAGCCTGCTGGGCTCTAAGATTGCGCAATTCTTCCAGTCAACACTCCTAGCAGGAATTGCGCAATTTTCCCCCGCAGGGCTGCTTAGCCCAGAATTTGCGCAAATATGGGAAGTAGTCAGCTAATCTGCGTAGAAATTGCGCAAATCTCTTGGGTAACCAGCCCAACTCCCAGCCAAAAATGTGTTTTTTTCTCCAGCAGTCGAGTAGTCTCTTGCATGTGCAACTAAATTGACTAGTTCCTTCCAGGACCGAGAAAAGCTGACTTGCATGCATGGGCTTCTTCTCCCAAGGCAGCATGCAAAGGAATTCCTTGTTTAAGGGATCTATTTTTAGGAGTTAGAGGTTACATGCAAGGGTCATTTCAGAAACCTCCCACCAAGTGTCGCTTTCCCTAGATTTGTGGCATGCACATCACAACCTTGATGTTATCAAAACTCATCAATCGGATGTTGCAGAGCTCATTCCTCACATCAACCTTGTAGCTTTGACATCCCACATCACATCTAGGAGCAGTGGGCACATTCAGCTCAGCTGCTTTGGGGTAAGCCCGCTTCCTATGCCTTGTGTTGCATTTTTGTGGCTTTCGTGTTTTCGCTTGTATAAGTATTGTTTGGTTGATTTATGATTTATTTGAATGCTTGTTGTTGTTTACATGTATATTAGCTTGTCCTAGCACTGTTTTAGTTTTCATGAACATCTCACTGCTGTCACATGCATGAAATTGTTTTTTGCAAACGGTCCTCGATTCGGTGACTCGCCTCACCCACATGCATGTTGTTCCATTTTCTGAGTCTTTCATTCACCATTTGTATTCATGATCATTCACTTATGCTTACACTTAGTATCACCATGCATTCACACTCACTTTTACTTTCATTTGCCCATCGACGAGTCTTGGCAGCCTTAGCCCGGACTCTGCCTCACCAAGAGCCTCACCAAGACAACATTGCGCAATCCTGAGAGGGAAGGATCTGCCTTCTTCTCCTGAAATGAGCATTTCTGCACAACAATTGTTCCCCATGCCTGCTTTGTGCAATCCTGAGGGACAGTGACTGCTAGCCAAGAAAATTGTGCAATGCAGTCACTGAGCCTACAACCATTGCCAGCTGATATTGCACATTTTACAATCCCAGTAGTCCGCAGCCAGACTAGACTATGCATTGTGCAGTTCCAGTAGCCAATCAGTCTCCCAGCAGCCCAGACTATGCCTTGTACAGTCTTGGGAGTCGGTCTCTCGACCTCCTGGCCAAAATTGTGCAACCTTCATGATCAGTCACACATGTATGTTGCAAGTCAGTTCTCAAGTTCATTTTGGTTTTCGACTGATAGATTGCTTGCCGCGAGTGTTTCCATGTCTCTAGGTATTGGAGGTGTTGATCTGCCTCTCAACAGTGCAGGTACAATGGTTCCCAAGAGAGCAGAGTCGAAGACATCGTCCAAGGCACACCTCGAGATGAAATCGATCAAATGTCTATGTGCTTCCCTTCTCACGAAGATATCAAGTTGTTCATAGACAAAGACATTAAGATATGACAATAGCAGCATCACCACGAGCAACGTCATGAACAACAGTTGAAGGCAGCATATCGAATGCAATGAATGTAGCGAATGCAAGAGGAAGGTTGTTGACAACAAAGAGGTGGGACAAAGTTCCCAGATCAAGCAGATCCACTGATAACGAAAGAAACTTTGGAAACTCGGGCTATGAGGTGACGGGTGACGACGCGACATGAAGTTCGCATGAAGATAGAAAATGGAACAAAGGAGTTGCATGTGCTGAAGCATCAACTCAAGAAAGAACATGAAGTTGCACAGATAAAAGAATGAGTTGCCACAAGATCAGGAACATCAGTGGGCACAACGTGCACTCACGGATGAAACTGCGCCTATACAAGTTAAAGATCTATCCCAGCAGCTAACACGGAGTAAACATGGTGAGCAGTGTTGTTGATCACATGCAAGGGATTCAAGAACATGCATGTCATCATGCACATGCATGTAATCCAACCCATTCAACACACTCACTAAGGCGAAGACAAGAAGAAAGTCCAACTAGAACTGAACATGTACTTTGGCAAGTTGATGTGCATGATCACCAGCACACACTTGAAGATCAGCACGGACACTATGCATCAATGTGTGTCCGGTTTAGCCGCACCCAAGAAGACCATGCGTATGTTAGAAGATGAGTTGGATGAAGGGGACAAACCAATGCACCAGTTGCAATGGAGGCAAGAGTTCGCCTCAGCAATATGTCACCATGAGGTGCATACACACCATCACGGACGGCTAAGCTTAGCATCAACTCACCACCTTCACCATCACAAGCATGTCAAAGAGTTGGTCTCATCACATCGGACCAAGTGTCAGTGATGTCTTGCATGGCTTGCTCAAGCCATGTTGTCTCACATGAGTACATGTGCATTGTAATGTTGAGTCATGTCAAGTGTAAGTCAAGGGTCAATAGTTGGGTGTAACAGTCATAGAGTAGGTGAAGAGTCATGAGGGTAGTTGAACTGTCACAAAGGGAAATGTCAAGGGTCACCCCACCCTTTGCTATAAATAGTCCCTCATAACTCATTGTAATGTCTTTTGGTCAGCCAAGCTTCTGATAAGACTATCCTGGAAAGAGCTTGGACAATATTGTAACACTCCTTGTCTTATCTACTGCACGGAGCTAGTTCATCTCTTTGGAGGAGCAAACGGATGTGGCTATAACATTCCACTGTTGGGGCTAGCGAGTTTACATGGATGTATTATATGATTGGAACTTACACTTCTTTATATAATAAGAGCCAACACATTTTCACACATGTATTGTATCTGTTGTAAGACTGATCTTTAACACTTGTAATGCATGTTGCTTTAACTTGTGTTCTACATCTGAACTAATTGATTTGTTGTAATGCATAATCTATTAATGGAAATGTGTTGTATATGTTGCTAATGTTGTCTCGTCCGTGTCGACTACAGTGCTAGACATCAGACAAAACTTTCACATGAACCTCGTTGTAACAATCGTTGCACTCGTTCGAACTGATCCGTGAGTTTTGTACGTCTTATATTACCTTGTCTGTTGTGACTTCCACATCCGAGTGGACTGCTTTGCCGGAAGCTGTGTATGTCCTGTGTGTTGTGTGTTCCTAGCTGAGTTGGGACTAATCCCTTTCAACCTGGAACTCATCTTCACCCTCATCTCAACCCACATGTGTTAGAACCTCTCATACACCTTCCTTGACTCACTGCAGCAGTCACACCCTTGCTACTGACAGAGTTATTTTACTTGCCTCTGTGCGACATCGCGGTCAAGGCATTACCATATGACCCACTGCTAGGACTCCTACACCAAATGGTTTGAGATCTGATTGGGACTTCTTACCAGGGAGATCCCTTTACATGTTGGCATGTCCAACATCATCAACATTTTGGCGCTAGAAGGAGGGCCAAATGACAAGTTGATTCCTCACATCTGTTTTGAATATCTACACATCTATCATGACTACCTACCAAGTTTCTCTTCCGGGGTGCATGTCCTATGGAAATGACTTTATTATCTCGGAAAATCTCTTGGATAACTTGTCTCATAAAACATATGATGGTGGAGGCTACACAGCCTTGGTTAGGCTTGCAGTTAGCGTTATAGGCTCATGCAAAAGACATGGACTCTTTGACGAATACATGAGCTACACGTTGTTCATCTACACACTTCAAGGGCACCTAATGCACTGGTGTGCCACACTGTTTGAAAAATCTATTCATTCTCTTTTTCATCTGGTTAGAGAGATAGATCATGCTTTCAATCACTTTGACCATGAAGAGCTTGATCAAGAATTTCTGAAATTACGAAAAGCACCCGATGAATCTGTTGATCAGTTTTACACATGCTTTTGTAATCTTGCATACCGATTTCCTGAAGATGAAATTGATTGGGAATTTCTTTATGGAAGATTTCAATATCTTCTTCAAATATCTAAACCCCACTCACCACACTTTGGTGATGGAGTTGCGCAATCACAGGCAGGCACAGTCGTTGTCACAAGTGACTGTCCACCTTCACCTCATCAAATAGCTCCACCACCGTAGAGTGATGTGGGAGATCATGCACATACCTCGGTTGAACTATCACGTCCTCCCACCCCACTTGCTCTTGATATTTGCATAGATTTGGCTTGTAAGACTGTTGGTTGTCATGTGGACTCGTTCCCTCGACCTCCGTCCTCGCGTTCTGCTAATCCTCTGGATTGTACTGTCTTTTGTTCTCCCATTCCAGACTCCTCACCTGTTGTGAATGAGGATCAAGCTATTGACGGAGTTGGTGTTATGCAGACAACCTGCGCCATCATTCAAGATGAGTGTGTGTGGGAATCTAAAGAAGAGCCTGCGGTGAAGGATGACTCCCTTCTAGTCGCGCCTCATTTGCTTCATCCTGACATCCTTTGTGATTCTTCCCTACTGATTTCCCCTGTGAAAACTCATTTCTGGATGCTTCTACTTACGATCATTCACAAGACACCTCGGATATCAGTCTGTCATTACAGTGTAGAGAGGACACATCTTCCTCAGAAAATCATTCAATCTGTCATTTATCTTTCTTGAATACACAGAGGGTGAACATCTTTGCTTCTCATCTACCCCTCTGCCTAATTCATCAAATCATGAAGATGTCAATGAACATCTCGAATTTTCTGATCTTGGTTGTCGTGATCTATTCACTTCCTCATCCAATCACGATGTTGATTCAACCATTGTTAATCTATCCAAGGCTTTGGTCTACGATGATTTATATATCCATGAGGTCGAAACCCCCCAGACTATCGAGGCACTTCAGCACAAGCTGATGGTTATGTCAAGTCCTCGTTGTCCAAAGGTTGTTTTCACTTCCAGTCAAGAAATTGTTGAAACACTCTAGGCTCCTCATCACTCTCTCCTTTGCATTGAAGGTCAACCAAACACCCAAATTTTTCTTCCTCCACTCGAACTACATGATCCCATCGCTCATGCATTTGAGGAATATTACATAATAAGCTAACATGCACAACACAAGTGATCTACCTTTCTCACATTTGCTTGCATGACACAGTGAAGAGAATGCATGCACTCAACATCCACTCGCAGTGTAGCACAACATCATGGCAACACCACAGAATGCATGTCATGCACTTTCACTCATCTTTGTTCTGTGGTCACTCACAAGCTCGAAGTGTGTTTGTCTTCACTGTTACATCTTTCTTGTTTGCTGGTTCGCACAATTGTCTTGTTCGTGAACCATGCCTTCACCAACATGGGTCAACCAATGCGCCAGTGGCTACATTGGAAGTATCACTTCATGTGAGATGACCCATGCACAATTAGCTTAGGAGTAGGAGGAGTGTCTACTTTTGAGTTGTTTGCTTGCATGCATGTCTGCTTGCTTTGTTTGTTTGTCTGTTTTCTTTCTTGTTTGGTTACTTGCTTTGCTTTGTTGTTTGTTAGTTCGCTTGTTCATTTCATAGGATAGTTTCACATGAAACCATGTGTGACTCTTAAAGCAAGTTGGGTAAAGTACAAGAGGCCTTGCACTGCTATCACTACTTGGTTATCTATCGTCCTGCCTCTGTATGAAGGACTTGTTACTTTCATTCCATGATATATCGATGGAAAATACGTATTGTTCAAAGTAAACCTTGGTAAAAACACAATGCTTGTGCACTAATTAGTGTCACCTACTCTAGTTGGTTGTTTTTGGGTTAACCTTTGTCAGCTCAATCAAGTAGAGTAAGGTGAGGGGGAAAACCTTAACAAGCACATCAGAGGTATAAAATACTACTTCTCTTCTGGAACAACCTCCTCTGCTCTCAATAAGTCAGGATCCCTCTTCTGCCTCTAAAATGAATAAGTGCTATGCACAATTGAAAAAATGGCAAATGAAAAAATTGGAAAAGTCAAAAATTCAAAATGAAAAATGAATAAGGCGAAAGAAGAGAAAGGCTTCTTATGTAGGGAGGTGATGCAAGTAACTTCGTCGAGGTACTGACTAGGCTCATTGACAGCAGAGCCATGATTGTGTTCCTATGCGACTCCGTCAAGGATACTATCCAGGTCTGCTGGCAGCGGAGCAACACCAGAGATGAAACTAAGACTCTGATGACTATACTGTTTGTGCACCAATATACCCCTCAACTCCAATCGAAACAACTGTGTTGCCTTGGCTTGGAATGTGTTCAATTGAACAAGAGTTTGGCAGATGCTACATCTTACAATCAAGCTAGTGTGAAACCAATATGAGCTTAGAACTAAACAATACTTCTGGAGGTGTTAGACTTTCTTTTCACGAACAAGGTCCATTCAGAGAGATGGAGTTCTACCAGTGTGTCCCCAAGTGTTGTAGCGGCTATAAACACCCTCCAAAATTTTTCCTGGCTTCGTTTTGGAGCCTCCTTTCCAACCTTCATAGCAGCTTGCCTTGCTTCGTCAAGTTCACAAGCTTCAGTGTTTTTCTTACGCAAAGGCAACCTCTCAATCACAACTTGATGCATTCCCCTCATAGTTTGTTCACTTGGACTTGGTCCAGCTGCAGGCTGAGCAGCTTCCCCAAGAAAATTGCGCATTTCTGGAGGGAAGCCAACCTTCCCTCCAGAAATTACGTCTGACAGCCTGTTGGGCTCCAAGATTGCGCAATTCTTCCAGTCAATGCTCCCAGAAGGAATTTCGAAATTTCCCCTGCAGGGTTTCTCAGCCTAGAATTTTTGCAAATCTAGGTAGAAGTCAGCTGCTCTACCCAGAAATTGCACAAATCTCATGGGTAGGCAGCCCAAATCGCAGCTAGAAATGTGCATTTCTCTCCACCAGCCGAGCAATCTCTGGCATGTGTAGCTGAATTGACTGGTTCCCTCTGAGACCAAGAAAAACTTACTTGCATGCATGGGCTACTTCTCCCAAGGCAACATGCAAAAGGCATCCCTTTTTTCAGGGATCTATGTTTAGCAGTTGGAGGTTACATGCAAGGGTCATTTCATAAACCTCCCACCAAGTGTCGCTTTCCCTATATTTGTGGCATGCACGTCACAACCTCGATGTTATTAAAACTCATCAACCGGACGCTGCAGAGCTCATTCCTCACATCAACCTTGTAGCTCTGACATACCACATCACATCTAGGAGTAGTCGGCACATTCAACTCCGCTGCTTTGGGGTAAGCCCGCTTCCCATGCCTTGTGTTGCATTTTTGTTGCTTTTCGTGTTTTCTCTTGTATGAGTATTGTTTGCTTGATTTCTTTGAATTCTTGTTGTCGTTTACATGTATATTAGCTTGTCCTAGCACCATTTCATTTTTCTTCAACATCTCACTGTTGTTGCATGCATGAAATTGTTTTTTGTGAACGGTCTCTAATTCGACGACTCACCTCACCCACATGCATGTTGTTTCATTTTCTGAATCTGTCATTCACCATTTTCATGCATGATAATTCACTTATGCTTACACTCAGTATCACCATGCATTCACAATCACATTCACTTCCAATTTCTCGTCGGCGAGTCTAGGAAGCCTTGGCCCGGATTCTGCGCCACCAAGAGCCTCACCAATACAACATTGTGCAATCCTGAGAGGGAAGGCTCTGCCTTCCTCTCCAGAAGTGCACATTTCTACCCAACAACTGTTCCCCAGGCCTGCTTTGCACAATCCTGAGGGACAGTGACTGCTGGCCAAGAAAATTGTGCAATGCAGTCACTGAGCCTGCAACCATTGCAAGTTGATATTGTGCATTACGCAATCCCAGCAGTCAGTAGCCAGACTGGACTGTGCATTGCGCAATTCCAATAGTCATTTAGTCTCCCGGTAGCCCAGACTATGCCTTGTGCAGTCTTGGTAGTCAGTCTCCTGACCTCCCGCCTGAAATTGCGCAACCTTCATGATCAGTCACACAGGTATGTTGCAAGTCAGTTCTCAAGTTCATTTTGGTTTTTGACTGATGGATTGCTTTCCATGAGTGTTTCCACATCTCCAGGTATTACAGGTGTTTATCTGCCTCTCAGCAGTGCAGGTACAATGGTTCCCAAGAGAGCAGAGTCAAAGACACCGTCCAAGGCACACCTGGAGATGCAATCGATCAAATGTCTATGAGCTTGCCTTCTCATGAAGATATCAAGTTGTTCGTAGACAAAGACATCAAGATATGACAGTGACAGCATCACCACGAGCAACATCATGAACGGTAGCTAAAGGTAGCATACCAAATGTAGCGAATGTAGTGAACGCAACGAATGCAGTGAATGTAGCGAATGCAGTGAACACAACGAATGCAAGAGGAAGGTTGTTGACAAGACAGAGGTGAGACAAAGTTGTTAGATCAAGAAAATCCACTGATAACGAAAGAAACTTTGGAGAGTCAGGCTATGAGGTGACGACACGACATGAAGGTCGCGCGAAGATAGAAAATGGAACAAAGAAGGAGTTACATGTGTTGGAGCAACAACTCAAGAAAGAACATGAAGGTGCATAGATAGACAAATGAGTTGCAACAGGATTAGGAACATCAGTGGTCGCAACGTGCACTCACAGATTAAACTACACCCGTACAAGTTAAAGATCCATCCCAGCAGCGAACAAAGAGCAGACATGGTGAGCAATGTTCTTGATCACATGTAAGGGATTCAATGGCATGCATGCAATCCAACCCATTCAACACACTCACCAAGGCGAAGACAAGAAGCAAGTCCAACTAGAATTAAACATGTACTTCAGAAAGTTGATGTGCATGACCACCAGCACACACTTGAAGATGATCACGAACACTATGCATCAATGTGTTTCTGGTTTAGCCGCACTCAAGAAGACCATGCGCATGTTAGAAGATGAGTTGGATGAAGGGGTTGAACCAATGCACCGGTTGCAATGGAGGCAAGAGTTCGCTTCAGCAATATGTCACCATGAGGTGCATGCACACCATCACGAACGACTAAGTTTGGCATCAACTCACCACCTTCACCATCACAAGCATGTCAAAGAGTTGGTCTCATCACATCGGACCGAGTGTCATTAATGTCTTGCATGACTTTCTTAAGCCATTTTGTCTCACATGAGTACATGTGCATTGTAATGTTGAGTCATGTCAAGTGTAAGTCAAGGGTCAATAGTTGGGTGTAACAGTCATAGAGTAGGTGAAGAGTCATGAGGGTAGTTGAACTGTCACAAAGGGGAATGTCAAGGGTCACCCCACCCTTTGCTATAAATAGTCCCTCATAACTCATTGTAATGTCTTTTGGTCAGCCAAGCTTCTGATAAGACTATCTCGGATAAAGCTTGGACAATATTGTAACGCGCATTGGCTTCTCCACTGCACGGAGCTAGTTCATTTCGTTGGAGGAGCACACTGATGTGGCTGTAATGTTCCACTATTGGGGCTAGCAGGTTTACATGGATGTATTGTATGAATGTGATTTACACTTATTTATATAATAAGAGCCAACATATTTTCATGCATACGTTGTTATTGTAGTTGGACTGCTCCGATTACCTTAATGATATATGTTGTTTAACTTACGTATTTGTGTATGAACTGATTTGTATGCAATTATATGAATCTTGTTGTTAATGCGTTGTATATGTTGTTAATGCTGTCCTGTCCGTGTCAACTGCTCTGCCGGACACCAGACAAATCTTTCACATGAACCTTGCTGTAACAACTGTTGCACTTGTCTCGGACTGATCCCTGAGTGCTATACGTGTTATCTTACCTTGTATGTTGTGATTGTTGCATCCAAGTGGACTGCTCCGCCGGAAGCTGTGCATGTCCATTTGTGTTGTGTGTTCCTAGCTGAGTTAGGACTGATCTCTTTCAACCTGGAACTCACCTTCACCCTCATCTCCCCTTTATGTGTTAGAACCTCTCATACACCTTTTTTGACTCACTGCATCAGTCACACCCTTGCTACTGACAGAGTTATCTTACTTGCCTTTGTACGACATCGTGGTCAAGGCATTACCTTACGACCCACTGCTGTGATTCCTACACCAAACAGTCTGAGGTCTAATTGGGACTTCTTACTGGGGAGATCCCCTTGACATGTTGGCGGGTCCAACACCATCAATAGGTTCCAAAGTGTCGGAGAAGCGATTTCCTCAGTAGAGACAAGTAGGTAACTTCATCAGAGGCAGTTCAAAGGCTAGACGTTATAGGGCTTGCACAAGCACTGCACAAAGGCTGATGTAGAGGGTCCATGACGAAACTTGGAAATTCCTAAGCAGGAAGCTTTGGTACATTCCTCTGTAATAGGAATGAGTACATTCCTTTAATGGAATAAAACCTCCTAGTTTGAAAAGGAGAGATAGACACGTTCTATTCTTCATCTCGAAAGACAGAAAGGAGAATTGTGTAAGCATTTGGCATCCGATGCTCTTAGGGGATGAGATAGGGCATCCCATGAAAGAGTAGTCGTGGAGGACTGATATTCTTTGTGGGACTGGGGAGTTCAAGAAAAGAATAGTCCTTATGGAGCATATCCTGAGTGAACCCGAGTGGGGTATGTTCCTAGAGAGACAATGATGAGTTTGTCTATAAATCAGTGGTCTCGCCAGCATTGTGCTCTGATCTTATGGAGAGATAGAGCATGTTAGTCAAGGCCTTGCTATATAACAATGCTAGTTGGTATGATGCTATACAAATGAGTTACATATCCGAATTCTTCTTATGAGAGATTCTTCAGATTGAGAAAGTCCAAGTACTATTATGAATACCTCCCTAGTTAAGAGGGAGTGTTGAAAGGTGTAACTAGGTTCGGTGTTCATAATGACATGTAATTATGATTTTATTTAATGAGATGTAAATAAGTAAAATGAAATTATTGTATTGACTTGCTTCATGGGTTTCATGAGCAAAGGATTTATTTTTTGAGTGAAGACTCCCATTGAGAGTCTTTAGGATTTATTTGTCATCTAGTCATAAAATGTAAGAGTCATTGTCATGTAAATGAAGTCATGTTACACTTCGTAAAAGGTTAATATTTCCTATGCAAAGTATCCTTCAAGAACTTGTCACCAAACCTCTTCAAGTTGGCCTACAAACGATGAAGAAGCTGCTAGATCAAGTCGGCCTAACTCTAGTTGTCAAGCTGGCCTAAAGACCCAACGAAGAAGTGTATATATAGAGGAACTCAACCTCATTTAGAGACATATAATTCAGATAAGAAATTCGATCTGATTTTAGCGAAGAGAAGTGTAGAAGGAAGTGCAAAGAAGAAGTAGTGAAAAGGGTTTTCTTTAGGGTTAGAAAAGTCACTCTTCTAGGGCAGCGAAGAAGGGATCTTTTGGATCAACATAGAAGGTAGTAGATAGGATTCTTTTGGGCACACAAAGAAGGATTCATCTGGGACTTGCGAGGTAGGTTTCTTCTGGGATAGCGAAGGAAGAAATCTTCTAGGGCAACAAAGGAATGGCTCTTCTGGGTAATTGAAGTAGAGACTGAGCTTCTCTATAGAAGACCTAGAGACCGAGAATCTCTAGGGAAGTTGTGAAGGTGCAATGAAAAAGGATAGGGATCGAATTTCTCTAGAAGGAGCTGAAAAGAAGAAGTTCTAGATCATGAAGAAAGGCGAAGTAAGGAAGAGGCAGGGCGTCAAGGTTGGTGACAAGGTTCTTGAGAGGATACTAGGGTCAAGGGTCTGTGTCAAGGTATTGGTACTTATCAATTGAATATCTAGAAGAAGAATTTTGACCAGTTTTTCTCTCAAGAGGTGAGAGGTTTTGGCCCTGGCTGGAGAAGCCTACATACTGTGTCGCTTGTCTTTTATTATGCATTTTGGTAATTGTCTTGATGAAAGAACACATTTATAAGCTAACGAAGAAAAGAATTTAAGATAAGAAGTAAAAGTGCATCACAAGCAATTATCAAGCTGATAAATTGATAACTTTGAATGCCTTAAATTTCTCAACACTCTAAGCCTTAATGCTCTTCTTTTATGACTAACTAAATGGTTAGGACATGACAAATTTTGCAAGTAGTAAATAATGTCTTTATACCATTTAGTTTGACTCAATCTTTGAAGTTCTGATGAAGTTGATTCCAAATCATTCCTAACGCTTTCTCATTCCCCTCAATCAAGATCTGGGCCATCCCTTGGCCCTTCACTAGCTTGGTAGGTCTAATATCTAAATCATATTCTTGAATCTTTGAGACCCACCTAGCTCTAGTTCCTAAGCAATCAACTTGAGTTAAAATGTCCTTCACAGCAGAGTGGGGGACAAATGAAATTATTCTAGAATATCCCACATAAACTCTAAATTGCTTAAGATACTTGACTAAGGCATAACCCTGCTTTTCCATGGTGCTATACTTCAACTTAGACCCTTGAAGGGACCTATTCATAAAAACAATAGGTTGCTTATGCCCTTCATTATTCTTTTGAAGCAACACTCCAACAATAGTATCTTCAGATGCAAAAGAGAATATCAAAAACTCTTTTGAATAGTCAGGGCTGACTAGGACAAGTGCTTTAACAATAGAATCCTTAATTTCCTGAAAACCTTTTCTACCTTCATATATCCAAACAAATTTAACATCTTTCTTTAAAAGGGTTTGAATGGGTTTAGCAATTTCAGTATAATTTGGAATGAACCTTCTAAGAAAATCAAATTTTCCTAGGAAGGATTAAAGGGTTTTAATATTGTGAGGCAAAGGAATCTTTTCAATGGCCTCAACTCTTTCAGGGTCAATCTTGATCCCATCCTTTGAAATGATGTGACCAAGCAACTTCCCCTCAGTCACTCTTGTTGCACTCAAATTGTCAAAGTTCCAGGAAAGCGGAAGTACCAATCTTTTCAACAAGGATCGGATCACTTATCAGCAGTCCGTATGTCATAGTCATCCCATTCTGCAAGTTATATATTGTAAATGATATTAGTAAAACCATGAGTCTATGTAACAACCTAGGTAAGCCTATAATTTGATGACGAATTCCATACTAGGAGGTTTTTCAACCTTACTAATTACCTGTGTTTTTTGACACAGCTAATCAAAAGAGTTTTTTCCCTCCAACTTAAACCCCCAAAGCTAGGGTGAAATTTATTGTAGAATTATTAGGTGAGTCCTAGTGTTTTAGTCGACTCTGATGTAAAAGTGGTTTGAGAATAATTTAAGCTAATTGGCTAAATTATTTTATTACAAATCAATTGGTTTACTAGATCATATTGAGTCGCAGATGGTTATGTGTCTTGAGGGTCTAAGACGAATGTGTATTCCCTCTTTGAGTCTTGTAAAAGAAAAATTATATGTATTAGAGAGTTGGAAAAAATAATTAATCCCCTGAGGTGTAAATTAATTAATTTTTTCTGGCAAACTAAAATTAAAATTCTAAGCCAAAAAATTAATTAATTAGAGTCAAAATTAAATTGTCTAGGAAAATAAATTCTCCAAATGGAAAAATTTGTGAGTCTTGAAAGAATCAATTTTTAAAGCTCCTCCACCAAGGGAATATTGTATTTTTCAAGAAAATTTGGACCCTTGGACCTTGGTGGTTAAGCAAAGTCAAATTCTTGATGAAATTAGCTCTAAATAATTAATTTCGAGCTTATTAAAAGAGAATTAAATGATAAATTCGAAAGTTCCTCAAAAATAAGAAATCAAGGGCCAAGAGTAAAAAATATTGAAGTATTTATCAATGACCAAGATTATTTTGACAATGATCAAAGAAACTAGCTGTTATTTTTCCATTTGGAGGATTTATCTATAAATTAGAGAGTCATTTGAGTTTCTAGTCACCTTGATCTCTAGCTAGAATTGTTGCTGAAGCATTGTGTAAGCTATTGTCCCATTGGGATCTATTTTTCTATCATAATAAAATGCTTTGGGCTGCACTTCAAGGTGTTCTTGCTTATTGATTTGTGGTATGTGTTGGCTACGTGTATCTCTATGTTATGCTGAATATTGGTACGATCTGTTTTTTCCATTAGATGGAGATAAAATCATGCTATTGACAATTTTGGGTTAATTTTAGGTGGTTTGATTCCCCATGTGATCTAACAAATTATTTTTTGAGATAAATACATAGTGTCTGTAGGTACTTCAGTCCTTGGCCTCCAAGTTCACAGACTTGGGCAAGAACCACTGTTGCTTGGATCTCTAGTTTTTATATGGTGGATTTAATCTTCGCTTGGGCTATTGTGAATCATTATTTTTTCTGAAGCATTTTAGTCATTTTTTCAAGTAAAAATTATTAAAAAAATAATTTTCTCAAAATCCATTTCAAAACCCATGTATATTTTTGTAAATAAATTTGTAAATTATTTTTCTAACTTGGCTTGGGGTATTAGATCTATTTTCTATATATTTGGGGTTTGGGTGTTTTTATTTTTATTTTTGTAGGTTAGATCAATGAGTTAAGTGGAATAAGAGCTAGATCTAGGTCCTTGAGGGTAAGATCTAGTTTCTTAGACTTTTTGCAGGCTTTCCACAGTAGAATTTTCAGAAAATCAAACGCTGAAGCATAAAAACTTTTTTAGAGCAAGGGTTTTCAGTTTTTGGCCTTCTTGGGACTTGATCCGGCCCCTTAGTCTCTGTGTCATCCCTTCCTCCTCTCGTGTCACCCTTTTTGGCCTCTCTGAGGCCTGCCGTGAGGCGTAGAGGCCTCAACCTCCTCTCCAACCCCAAGTTTAGAAGGTTTTAGGCCTTCGAGGGCCTAGCCTTTGGCCTCAACGTCCCTCTAAAGGGCTAGACGACTGCCCTTTGAGGGTTTGCCTATCGTTTTCAACCTTCAAACCCTCCAGCATTCTCCTCTTGGAGTCCTTTTTGCCCAACGTCGAGCCTTAGAGGCTTCTCCTCCCCCATCGTTGGCTCTCTGTGGCCTTTTCCAGCCTTATTGACCCCCGATCTATCATCTTGACCCTTTTATCCTTGCAAATTCTGCTCTTGTGTCCTTGATCTCCATTTCTTGACCTCTTTTTCCCCCAACTTGGCCTGAAACCCTAATCTAAAGTTTTAAGGCTAAACAACGATTTTGTAGGATTAAGGTCTCAAAATTCATATCTAGAAGAAGCAACATTATCCCAAATTTTCAACAATTTTCAGCGGTGGGATCTTCAAGGCCTTGGGCCTAGGGTTTGATCTCTAAACCGTTATTTTTCTGCAATTTTATGACAACAAGCAAAACACATATAAGTAGGTCCTAAAATCAAATTTTGTATGGTCAAAATTGTTTAGAATTGCAAAATCTTTGTGTTCACAATTTTTTTCCATTTGGGCATTTCTAATTTGACCTAGATCTGACATTTTAGCTTGCTGGAAATTTGTGCATAATTGTGAAAAATCAGATCTGAATATTTCTGAATCATATCCTTAATTAAATTCTAAAAAATCTGAATTTTCACTTTTTTCGACAAACTTACTATTTTTAGACATTGTGGGGATTATTTGTAGTATTTTCAGTTTGCTGATCTGTCATTAATAGACTGCTGTCGTAAACTTAGCAGTTCTGAAAATCGCTGAATCAAACTCTTCTAAAGCCCTCAAATTGGAAATTTTCAAGTTTTAGTTTATTTTGTCATTTCTGAAAATATTGGTTATATATTTCTAACAGTTTTAGCTTACTGATATGTCACTGTTTCACTGCTGAAATAAGTATATCAGATCTGAAATTTTCTTAGTCAAGCCCTAAAAATTCTAAAAATTGATTTTTTTTCAAGATTGACAATTTTTACTATTATTAGGCATTTTTGGGCATTGGCATTGACATCCCTGGTTGCTAATTTGTGGGTTAAATTACTATTGCAATTTATACTTTAGATTTGAAATTTTGCTGAAAGATTCATCTTGAGCATGAATGAGCAAACATGATCATTGTTGGTTTAGCATTTTGTTACTGCTGTTATAACATTGATCAGGGCTGAATTTTCTGAATATTTATTGTTGAGATACATTAGAAATTGGCTAATTTCATCGATCTCATAGCTTGGCATAACATCTCGTGTTAATTGGTGAATTGGTTACTTGAAGTTAACATGTGTACCTCTTGAAGCTTATCTTGTTTAAGATTGCATCATAACATTGTCAAGTACTTTTAAGATAAATCTCACATAATTACTTAAGTAATTCAACCAATCTTAGTCCAAGATAGAAATCACTCATAATCTCTTGCATCTCACACAGGTTAGTCAATCATTCGAACAACGGGTGTCCATCTGATCATTTGGTTCCAATTCATAAGAAGCAAGAATTTGTGACTCCATTAAGGCATTGGTCTCATAATAGAAAATCTAATTTAATCATAATCTTGCTTGATTTCAACCAAGTGGCTAGGCCACTCATCTGTGTCTCCCAAGTAAGTTGATTTTCAACTTGCTTTCCTTCACTTCATTCCATAGGGACTACCCCCCATAGCCTGTTGTTGGGAGACAGCTAGAACGGAGTGGGCGGGGATCAGAGTGACAACCCCCATCCTGAGCTTTGTCATGGTGCCTGTACAATCCGAGCGATAACAATTCCAAAAATAGATTTAATAGGATTTAAGGATATTCCATATCTCTACACCTATCAAAAATTTGCCTTAGATGGCTTATATGGGAAATTCCATTTTTAGAAAAAACAGTTAAATCATCTTGATAAATCTCAATAAATTTCCCAATTATACCTTAAAAGCATAGTCCATGGCCCTTTGAAAAGTTGCTCCAGCATTTGTTAATCCAAAATGCATCCTCAAATATTTAAAATTACCCCATGGTGTGGTGAATGTTGTCTTATGTCTGTCTTCCTTCTTCACCATGACTTGGTTATATCCTGAAAATCCATCTAATAAAAACATCATTCCAGATCCTGTTACTCTTTGTAATAATGTTTCCATATTAGTTAAAGGGTAAATATTTCTAAAATCTACACATAGCTTGATTGATCCATTCTTCTTTCTTACAATAACCAAGTTTGAACACTATGTGGAATGCCTAGTGTGAGCTATAATTCCAGCTTGGAGCATCTTTTGCAACTCCTTTTGCACCAAGGGGGATAACTTAGGATTTATTTGCCTAAGTTTTTGCCTAAATGGTTTGTCATTTTCATCTTTAAGAGAAATAGTATGTTCCATAACATCTTCCTTATATCCTTTCAACTCATTGTATGAAAAGGCCAAAACATCTCTATATTATTGAAGTAAATTTATCAATTTCTTCCTTCCTTCTTCATTGGTGCTCTTCCCTATTTTAATAATATTTGGATCTTGAGGAGTACCAATGTTTACTTCAATGAATTCCCCTGGACCAATTTTTTTTGTCATCTTTTCTCTTTGAAGCATCATGCCTATCGAACATTTGCTCCATGGCTACATGATCCCTAGGAGTGGGATTTGACACAACATTACACCCCTCATAATTGCAACCATCTTCTTTTTAGCCAACTCCAAAATCAGAAAATTCCTTCATATTATTAAAAAATCGAATCACTTGGATTTCATCATTAAAGATTTGACAATGCTCAATATTATTAGGAACTGATGGTCTAAAAATAATTTCCATCTTGATCTTATCATCCATCAAGTTCTCCCCAAGATGTAAAGTAGATGCAACGACAACGAGCTCATCAACTTGTTTATTTCCTTCTCTTGGAATTGTTTGAAGATCTAATGCATCAAAATATTCTAAATTATCCCAAACAACATTACGATACTTCTTCAATCTATCATTCTTGCATGAAATTTACTCTTTAATTGAAGAATGACTAAATCAAAATCCCCCTTGATACTAAGCAATTTAATTTTCAAGTCGTTTTCCAACTCTAGACCCAACAACAAAGCTTCATATTTTGCTACATTATTAGTTGCATCAAATTCCAATCTATAGGCAAACTTGAATATATGACCAAGAGGGGAGGTAAGGACAATTCCAACACCCTTACCATACTTAGAATGGGCACCATCAAAATTCATGTGCCAAATTCCATCTTTCTTACTTTCCACCTCCTCCTGCAAAGGAGCAAAAGAATTAGCCAAGATAGCATAGTTTCCCAAGTTATCAGATTCATACACAATTTCATAGTCATCCCATTCAAGGGGTAAGAGCATGATGTGTGAGATATAGTAGTGGATACCCCCTTTTAAGGTAGGGCGGTTCATTGCGCACTAGGGGTTGGGACATTCATGGGTTCCAATATGATGAATGAGGCTCATAGAACCTGTAGGAACTAGGGTGATGACCATGATGATGGGGTAGAGCTCATGTTTTGGCTTTTGCCCACGTGCTAAATGTGTTTGTCCCGACCATCTTTTGTATTTTGTAGTACATTTCCTATTGAATGTGGCCAATTATGCCTTTACATTTCTTTTTAGATGCATCAACCTTCGGGGTATCATTCTAGGCCTGACCCAAGGTGTGGGGAAGGGGAAGGGAAGAGCTAGCCCTATGTGGACCTAGTGGAGGAATGTGGACCCAGGTGGGATAAATGATGAATGGGGTAATAATGAGTGGAAAGGGGGTAATATATGCAGAAGAGGGAGCGAGACCACGCAAGCAAAATCAGGGTTACCTATGAAATACCATCCCCAAAGCCAAATGGTTTGTAAAAGAGATCCCACGGGACTAGAATCCAAGGTTAATACCCAAAAGGGGTCTAGGGGACAAGAGCATAGATCTAGCCCATTCTTTCCCCCGAATCCCCCCATTAATCCATGCCCAGAAGTGTCCATGATAAGCAAACTACGATATTCAATTACCAAATGACAAAGCATACCTTTAGGTTCGGGAGGCCCACCTTTAAACATAGGATCATGACAGAGGGATGAGGGACCACATGGCTAGCTCAGGAGGCGGAGAAGTGGCACAATGAGCTAGTTGGTGGCTGCAAGGGGCTGTTGGCTGAGGACCATCTTGGAGAAATTTTTTCTCCTAGGGATATCACCCATAAAATGGTGGAAAACAGGTCAAACAACCCAGAGGTTCTCGGTTTTTGTGCCCAGAGATGCAACCTAGAAAAATCGAATCTTTGACCCCCAAAACGCAGTCAAACTCGGTCAGCAAGCCCTTGGTCAACACTGGTCAAACCTGTCCTAGAACTCGAAATTTCGGCCTGTAATTTTGCCCAGAAACTCGTTCTCCTTGCCACACGTGTGAGAGAGAGAAGCTACTGAATGTTGTACGAATCAATCAAATAAAGAGAGAGAAGAATGCGTGAGTGATGAATGTGCCAAATGAGAAGTGAGGTCTCTTGTATTCATACAATTTGCTGTGGGTGAAGAGACACATCCATTGGGCTTCTTGAGCCTACATGATGATGAGGTCGATCTGAACAATTTACATGAGTGGGCATAAATTCAAAATCACACTTCTGCTTGTCCGAATGAGATGATCTTTATATCAATCTTGGAACTCTTGAAAAGAGGAATCCAATGCAATCATCATCTCCATCAAATGAGCTGTCCCAAGGTGGAATTTGGCCCTAGTTGCCAATTTTAACACACTCTCTCTATGGTTGAGACCTAGGGTTTGAATTTTATAGTTGACCACATATTT
>APFE030404818.1:33372-72496 GCA_000404065.3 Pinus taeda
ATATGTTGCTGAATAATGTAGTTAATCTGAATAATATTATGATGCTATGGGGTGATTTCAATATGTATTTGATGAAATGCAATTATCTAAAGAAAAGAACAATATAGCCCTAAGAAAATTTAACAGAAAGTGTAGACCAATGTGCTGATTTTTATGAATTTTTGATAAAGCACAATGATAAGGATTTCATATTTGAGTATTGTAGGTTGAAAATCAATGAACTCTACAATTTGTAGTGTGCCTACGAGTGGGATCCTGACCGTCTCCTTGAGCTTGCTCACCATACTTGTACCTTTAGTATCTTGATTGACTTAGTCAATGAAAAATATTATAATCAACAACAAACCCCCATAGAATGTAGTCAATTTGATGATCAGTGTGGCCTTGAAGAAAATTTAAATATAGGGGACCCTTATGAGAATGAGGGGCATATGGGAAAATGGAACACCTATAAGGGAGATCGCGATGACCATTATCCCATGGAGGATCTTCAGGTTGCAAACTTGGGGATTGGGAATGAGCATGTCAAGGATGAAAGCCCCATTAAAATCCATAAGTATGAATATAATGAAATGGGGCCTCTCATCCAAGAAAATGTTCTTGAAGATATGAATATGATAACTCCCTGTGAAGATTACATTTTTGATTTCTTATGCATTAATGAGGGAAAATTGGATGTAGGCAACCATCATTTTGATAATGAGTCAATGACCCTATTTATGATACTAACATGGAAGATGAGGTTGAAATTGATTCTCCTTTTCTCTAGGATACCACTCATAATGGTATATGTACTCACACCGTTGAAAAGGAGGATCACTGTTTTCGTAGCCTGTTGAGGATAGCGGGTCCTATTTATGATACTGATGATAATGTTAACAAAGTACTTAGTTTCCCATGCCTCCTCCAGGATCCCAATGACATAGTTACATTATTCATGAGCCCTGGCCTTGCTTGTTCTCATACCACCTCCAATATTGATGATCCCTTTCCCCCTCCTAGGTATGAACCATCCATAAGATGTATCCCTTATTCCCCATCATACCCTTGGGATTGTGAGAGCACAATCATTGCTCCTTTCCAATACGATTACCCCATTGAGCAACTGATTTGTTGCACCCCGCCATGTCCCAAGTCCTCTCTTCCTTCTTGTCGTGACCTCGTGGTGACCACAAAGCATACTATTATGAACAATGATCATGATAGGGAGTTCTTAAGCTTGGTCATTCATTCTTCCATTCTGTGCTTGTAAGAATGGATTCGAGCCTCTAATTTGGTATCCTTCCCCTCGGGCAAGACCTTGTTCTATACCTTATGGATATGATATTTCCTTGTCTCCCACCTGCATTATCCACTCGATTGTATCTATGTAGGCTTTTGGATTTATTGCATGAGTAATCATATTGACGAAAACTCTTATATTGGTATGAGGATATGTTGGTTCCATTGGCTATATGATTACACTTAGCATTTGAATGATGTAAGCATGTATGTTAGGTTAGGATGCACTCTCATATTGATTTTTCACATTAGATCTAATGTCATATGATATTATCATATTATATTAAATTGCATTAGAGTAAAAGTCTATTTCTTGTTGATTTTATGGCCTAATATTAAGCATGGGTGATCATAAGACACCACAAAAATATGTTGCCCCGTGTGCTTGGTCTTTGATATGTGTAGGAAACAGGTCCGCGGTCCTAAGAGATTGTTGGTATTCTCATGACCTTCCCATTCGAGTACGTTTGTGCACTCTTTTGAGAGATCATGTCCCAGTTGGAGCCTGATGTTACCCACCAACTGTGGGTAGTATCCATAGGAGATTTTTTTTTTTTACTATATGGTCCTTAGCTGGAAGCTAGCAGCCCCTTGCAGCCACCAGATGACTTGATGTGCCACTATCTCTGCCACCTGAGCTAGTCATATGCTCCCTAGCCCATTTGTTATGATCATATGTTTGAAGGTGGGCTTTCCAATCCAGAAGGTATGGCGTTTCATTGTGTTGTTGGGTATTTTTGTTTGCTTGTCATGGACACTTTTGGGCATGGATTAGTGGGGGGATTCGACGGAAAGAGTGGGCTTGGTTTGTACTCTTGTTTCCTCTATCTAACTTGATGGTTAACCTTGTATCTTAGTTTTGTTGGATCTCTTTTATTAACTATTAGCTTTATGGGTGGCACTATGTGGGAAAACCCAATTTTAGTTGCGTGGTCCCGTTTTTCGACACCATACACATCACTCCCCTCTGCTCATTATAACCCTATTCATCATATTTCCCATCCAGGTCCACATTTGTCCATTGGGTCCACAAGGAGTTAGTCTCCCCTTCCCATTATCCACACTTTGGGTCAGGCCTAGAACGATGCCCCAGAGGTTGATGCAGCTAAAAGAAAAGAAAAGCATAATTTGGCCACATTCAACAAGAAATGTATCATAAATTGCAAAACATGGTTGGGACATACAAATTTAGCATGTGGGCAAACGCTGAGCATGGGCTCTACACCTATCATCATGGCCATCATCCTGGTTCCTAGGGCCCTTCATAGTGCCCCCTTACATCATTAAGGAACCCATGATTCTCCCAACCTCTGGTGGGTGATGAACTGCCCCACCTGGGTATTCACTGTTATATCTAGCATATCATGCTCTCATCCTCTGGAGCCTTGAGCAGTTACAAAAGAAAAACAGATGAAAGGAAAAAAATAGATGAAGAAGGGTGGAAAAACAATGGTCGGGGTAACTCATGTGCCACGATTGCTTCCTCCTACATTCATATACCTGAGTGTGGGTTTCCCTTATTTTAGCTACCCTTATACTATGACATGTGGCTTGGAGCCTTCCCCTAATGCCCCACTCCATTCCATCATTATATCACATGCCACCTGCCTTTTGATGGATGTACCATGGACATGTCATCCCCTTAGAGGTTGAAACCACCTAATAGGGTCCTTGTTTAACCTTCTTTTGAACTTGGAGACACTTGTATGTTACAAAGCCCATTATAGAAGGGCATGCCACTATGAAGTGTCCACTTGGTTCCATGATTTGCAAGCTCATTTGCTCAATTCCACTAATGTTTGGTTGCATTGGAAGGTGAGGTGACGCATTGGATCTTATACAAGGTTGCAGGTGGGTCTTCATTTGGGGTTTGGTCTCCCTATATGGAGTCCAAGCCCTCTAGAGGGTCATATTGGCATTTGTAGGGTGAGCGTTGAGAGCCACGAGTCTCCACCATAGCAAAGAGAAGATTGCCACTTCATGGGATCCTTAAGTTTCACTTATTGTTTGCTTATGTTCCACCTATTGCACGATGATGATGCACTTGGAACACCTTGCCCAATCGACTCCACTCCTGCACCACACACTTGATAGCTGATTAAGGGCCCATATGAAGACGTGTCTCGTAATGGAGACAACAGGAGGGATTGCATCATTCTTCCAACCACTTAAAGATGGGATATAGGCTTGTTCGACCCATTTGGAAACCCATGAGGATGTTTTGTGCTCCCATAGGCACTTGGAGACACCACAAGTCATTTGCTTGGATATCAAGGCCCCCCTCCTTTATCACTATGTTTAGGTCTCATTTATTCATCTTGGCACACATTGGTCTCCACTAGGCCTCCTCAATGGCCCTTCGACCTATTGTATCTATTATTTTTCCCTCTTGGGAGGCTTATTTTGTATTATGGAGCTATCTTGGTTGGCTTGTCACTAAGGAATGTTATTTTTGCACATTATTTATTAGTTGGGGAATTATTAGGCCTTATTAGGCAAATTGAACCCCTTAGGGAGGATATATATTGTTGTGATGATCATTTCATTTGATGATTACTGGTCTTGGACCTGTACCTCTTCTTGAGAATTTCGCTAGCCTTATAGATGGACGAATTGAAATCTTAATGCATTTCGATGTTTGGAAGAGCTTGCCTTTTATCTTGGAGCTTCGATTTTTGTCTATTGATGATTGGAAGATTCTCGCTATACTTGTAAGTGTATTTTTCATGGTATATTTCTCATTTTGTCACTTTTATAATATATGAAGAAATTTCGCTCACGAAGTTGGTTAAGTTGCATTGATTAAATGTGAATTTGTTGATCTTGTCTTTGTGATGGCTCTTTCATATGTTTTATGCAAAGTATAGTGAATAAATATCCTAGGTGTATATGATTGTTCGTAATCACCTTGATAAGTCCTCAATTGCAGCATCATAGAAGTATAAATTTTCCTAGTAACCTAGTTGTTGCCTTTAGGGCCATGCGAATTTGTTGGGAAACTCCTTGATTGGGTATAGGAATCTCTAAACATTGAATCATATTGAATCCATTCTCCCAATAGGCTAGGCACTGGTCTAGTCCTAGGTGATCACTAAAACGGAGATCTTTCTCACCTCCTTGTCTCTTTTCCAAGCCCTAACCCTAGTAGGATTCCTAGGGTATCACACAAAATCCATTGTAGCCATCCAAAATTGATAAAATGTGGTCTAGAGCTGCGCTGGTCTATCCTTGAGAGGTCCTCCAATTTTGAAGTTATTTCGACGGTGGAATCTCAAGTTTTGGCAAGCCCTAGCTCATAAACCATTCTCGCTATGTTTCCTTTGGTTAGTGGATTTATCAAGGATCATTGTACTAAATCTCAAGTCAAATCCAATCTCTTGATCCTCCTTCTCCTCTTTCACTTGGTCAAGCCCCTTTGTTTGAAGTTTCATCCCAAACCCTTGACCTCGTTTGGGTCCACTAGGGCTTTTTTGTGGTCCCACAACTTTGTTACTCTAAGTTCACAAGAATTGCTTGGAAACCATGTTCTTCTAGGATTCTTTGGTCTAGGGAACTTCTTATCAAGAAATACTTCTCAACCCTATGTCTAGGTATCCTTCTAGCCCTTCTTAGAGAGCCATTCATCTTGCTTCTAAAGCAAGCGATTCCTATCATTAGAGTCTCTCCTTTGAATAGGCTCCTTGTATCATTCCTTTACACCATTGTTATATTTCTCCTAGTGATTTCCCTAATAACGAGACTCCTCCCATCAGTGAAATTTCGTAAAGAGAAGGGAGCTTTAGCTGAGATTATAGTGGGATATTGCTCCATTGTTGCCACCTGACCTAGTAGTTGCTCTATAGGAACACCTCCTAGGATCCCTACTAGTTTGAGTGGTAACAAGCCCCAAGCAGTAAAATGAAGAGAAGTCAATAAAAGACAAAATACAAATGAAGAAGGGTGGAAAAACAAAGGCCAGGGTAACTCATGTACCACGATTGCTCCCTCCTATATTCATATACCCAAGGTGTGGCCTTTCTTCATCATAGTTACCCTTATACCATGGCATGTGGCTTGGAGCCTTCCCTTTGTCCCCACTTTGTGCCATCATTATTTCACATGTATAGCCCTAAATAGTCATAAAGCCCTAATTTTCCATTACATACACAAAGACCTAAATTATCATTCATATAGAATGCACAAAAGCCTAAATTATGAAGTAGACAAACATTCTTGATTTTAGTAAATCATCAATAAGTACTTGTAATTTTGCTTGGAGTGTTCCTGAAATCAAAACTCTGTCTGATGAAGTCCCTGGCGGTTGCTGTTCTTGCTTCCATTATCAAAATGACCAAAACCTCCCAGCCAAACTGGGCACAACCTCAGTACCCAACTCCAAAGTACTTCACAAATGAGGTTCTTTGCCCCCGTGCCCAAAAACCCAAGAACAATTGAGGCTTCTCTCAGTCTGTGACTATCTAAGTAAATTCCTCCTCCCTACACTTTCTTTCCACCAACAAAAGCCTTCTTTTCTCAGTCATACTCCCTTCCTTTTTATTTCTCTAGCTCACCGCTTTTCTTCCCTTACCCGTCTCTGTGTCATCCCTTGTTACGTGGAACTCTGCATACCTTTGATCTTATTAATGATCTTTATAGATTTGATTGAGTAGGTTCTCTTTTAAAAGGATAGGTTACATAGGATTCATTTGATTAGTTTAATCAGGGTCAACATTACTTTATTACTTTAATTAAAAATTTTTATTAACTTAATTCACCTTATTTATAATTTTAATTAAATTACATTATTATATTATTTATTTTACTCGAATCTAATTTGTAATGTAAATTATATTTTCTTTTGGTATATAAGGGTGGTATATATATATGAAGTACCTAACTTGATATATTTATTATATTCTGGTGAGATGGGAATTTATTTCGATAATTAATTTATTACCCTAACTTAAGCATTTTCCAGTATTAGCCAGTATGTCTACTAGTGCAATATATAGGATTCATGCATATGAAGCTATCATATGGATGCCTCGTATGTATGCTAATATCCATATTTTGTTTGTAGTTGTAGGTGGGTCATTACATCACACGACACCTGCCATTTGAAGGGTGTACCCTGGACTTGTCATCCATTGAGAGGTTGAAACCACCTAATAAGGTCCTTCATTAACCACTCCTACCCACGATGGTAACACTAATACATGTTCAAAACCCCAAATTTAGAAGGGAAACCCACTATGAAGTCCTCACTTCTGTAGCCCGCCCTTGATTAACAAGCTAATTTACTCAATTGCGCCAATGAATCATTGTATTGGAAGGTGAGGAGACACATTGGATCTTATACAGGATTGCAGGTGGGTTTTCATCTTGGACTTGGCCTCCCTAACGTGATCCAAACCCTCCAGAGGATCACAATGGCATTTGTAGGGTGAGCGTTGAGAGCCATGGGCCTCTATCCATGCAGAGCATTGATTACCACACCATGGGATTCTTCAACACCACCATTGGCTTGCTCGTGCCCCAGCTATTCAGAGATGATGATGCACTCGGACCACGTTGCCCCAACCAACTACACATTGCACCTGACACTTGGCAGTTGATCCAAGGCCCAGAGGAGGTTATGTCTTTCCTAGGGAGACATGGAGGGCATGTATCATATTTTAGTCCTGATTGATGGAACATCGACTTGATTTTCAACCAATTGGAGACCCATGAGACCCATTTGGAGCCCACAAAGCCCAAATAAGGGTTTGGAGATGTTTTGTGCATATGGAGGGCATTGCCCTCTTTATCATAATTTTTGGGGCCCTCTCCTACATTTTTAGCACAAGAGGCCTCAACGCTGCCTCTCTAGACTACCTCGCATGCATGACGTCAGCTACATGTGGGCTTGAGAGAGAGTTAATTTATTTTTTAAATCTATCATGGTTGGGTTGTAATCATGGGCGGGTTACTTAACATATTAAGCATGTAAAAGGGAGCTTTGTCTTTCATAATTTGAACTCCTAGCACATGTATAAATAGATGAGGCCTAGTCTCATTCTAAACCATCATCACTTGGATTTTCGGCCTAGGAAAAGAATTGAGACCTGCAACTTGTAGAGTGCTTTGGAGACTTTTGGATGAATTTTGATGTTTGGATAATTTCGCTATCTTTTTGGAGCTTCTAATTGGCATTGTAATGGATGGATATGTTCTTCACTATCTTGTATGTGCTATTTGATGATAAATTTCTGAATTTTGATGATGTCTAATGCATGGGATATTATCTCATGGTTATCTAATGTGCCCTAGTTATTGAAAGATTGTAAATATTGAGAAATTTTGCATGTGTTACTCATAGATAGTGAATGAATGAATGTTCCTAGGGGAATTAATGCATTTTATTCCTTTAAACTCCTTTGACGAGTGTCTAAAGAAGTATAAATATCTAAAGGGTAGCAAAAGCCTCTACCTTTAAGTCTCCTTGAAGAGCGAAGTGTCTATGTTGAAATCATCCATGACTCCTAACCTCCTAATGGCCAGTTACTAGTCTTGAATCCTTGGTGATCACTTACAACTCAAAATTTTCCTTCTTTTCACCTCTATTTTTAATCCCTTTAAGGATAGGGAGGCTCCACTAGGGCTTGGTGCAAAATCCTTTTTAGGGAGGCATTTGGAGTTTTGCTTGGATAAGATTCTTCCTAAGTGTCTCCTCTAGGGATCCTTAAGTTTTGGTGGAATTCCCATGGTGGATTCTCAGTAAATTTGATGCCCTAGCCATCACACCAAGAGGGAACCCTAGAAGCTAATCCTTCAACTTGGGGATTCTTTGAAGGCATGTGCTTTAGTATTTGTTGAAATAAATTTTACATTGCCTTTTCTCTTGTCTACCTTGACCTTGGATGCGCTCATATCTCGTCATATATCTCAACCTTAGGTCTGGTGTAGTCATCTTTCAAAGGGGTTTTTCGGGGAAGGTCTTACTAGCTTCTCCCAAAGCTCATGCTTTTGTTGAACCCTTCCATTGAATGAACCACCTTTCCTCACTCTAAACTTATATAGATACACATCTATCACAAATGAGTATTATAGGGACTCCTCTTGTTGGTGAAAATCCGAGAAGAATAGGGGACATAGGTTGTGGTGATAGTGGGCCTTTGTCCCAAGTGTTGTTGTGCCCTCTAGCTTTTGCTTATTCACAAGGCCTGCTAGACAACAGTTAGTATAGGGAAAACCCTTGTTCATAAGTCTTTTTATGCCCTAAATTTTGTTGCTTCAATATTTTCCATTTAACCAACACTTGTATTTTCGTCATTTAGGGGAGCAATACTTAATGGATTAATCTTTCATGCAAAACTTCACATAGCATTATCTTAAATCATATGGTTGATATCTTTTGGTCACTTCATCAATTTGCACATACACTAAACCTTGTTCATTCTAAAAATTTCCAAGTAGCCTTAGACCAACTTCCTTTAGGGTAAATTAGACTCTAATCCTAAACATATTCTCACCCATACTAAACGATAGCCCTATGATTAAGTATAGCGAATTTCCCTTTAGGTTAGGAGACCATTTCCTAGACCTAGAAGTGAGGGGCAAGGCTGTCGAAATGACAATGGGTAGCTTTCCTGATAGTATCTTTAGGTTTTTTTAAGTGAGGTTAGGATTTTTCCTCTAGGGAAAATCCAAGTGATAATAGACTCAAGCTCACACATCACCAACTTTGATTGTGCGTGATGGTATCTTTGCCCCCTTCATGGTTTGTTTGTCAAACCATCCAAAGTGCCATGCATCTAACAAGTGCACTTGGGTGCACTGAAAGGTAACTCTAATGGCTAAGGGACATTCAATCCCTTAAGTCCACATACCTGGCCCATGCACCGAAGGTGTCCCAACTTGTATAAATGGAACATGGTATGGTTCACCACTTCGTCTATTGGTTGGGTCAGAAACATATAGCATTGCAACCTTTTGCGGCATCCCTTCATGCCCACCTACACCAGTGTCACATGGTTCGGGTTCGAATTCGAATTTGATTACAATTAAGTTCGATTCGAGTTCGAATTTTTCGATGAGATTCGAATGAGGTTCCCCATTAGGTTTGTTCATGTATATAATTATATATATTATATATATATAATAAATTACATAAATCTTTTATATTCATTTATAATTAATATATATTTATTTATTTTTTATCATTATAATATATCAATAAATTTATAATTTTCCACAATATAAGTTATTTTATTTATAATATTTAAAATAACAATACCCTAATTTCGTTAATGTAATATATTTAAAATATATTAAAAATAATTCTTGTAAAAATATAATTTTTAAATTATGTTAACTTATCTTTATTCTTATAATAATAATAATAAATATTAAATATACATTAGCCCATTGTAATGCCTCATATAAGCTGAGTTCAATACATTGTAATGTGTTAACATATTGTATTGCCTGTAATACATGTTCGTTGAGTTCAATACTACAGTTCATTGTAATACTTATAGAATTATAATAATGTTGACGCTTAAAATATAATGCTTTTAACACATTATAATGTATGTATGCAGATTTCAATACTGCAATATATTATAATACTTGTAAAATTATAATAATGTCAACGCGTTAGCAAAAAAATTTGAACCATGACTTGGAAATCACACACAAGCTCACTGGGAGATTGGGACGATTATGTGGAATACTGTCCAAGTTAGGACACAGCAGCAGGAACCAAACCTTCTCGAACCTAAACTTTAGGGTAATAACAATATGAATGTCATTATAATAATAATGCATGCAGCAGGAACCGAACCTTCTCGAACCTAAACGAACCTTGAGATTTTTTTTGAAATTCGCCGAATTTCGGACCTCAACCTTTAGGTTCGACGAACCCTGTGACACTGACCTACACAGTGCACCTATTACCATCCATAGGTGAAGACTTTATAATATGCCATTTTCCAAGGTATTAACTGTTTTTGAAGTCCTTTGATTTGATCTTGATCATGCATTGACCCTCTATCAAGACTAGATATATCCATTTTAACTCTAACAAAGGTCATCGCATGGTATGGAGGTGCCTTCATGTGCAAGATTATTGGAGAACGTGTTGTCCTATGAGATTAAAACCAAACATTCAAATCTGCCCAACAAGTAATTGAACTTAATATGCCCGGGACTTGCCTGGATAATGTCCCCTCACCGCTGGCCTTATCCGAATAGGATGATGATGCAACTGAATATAGAGAAATGTTATTGTTCGTTGTCCTATGGAGGTGATTTCATTTGAAAGGGTTCAAAATCTGATGACTCCACTTATGGTTAAATATTAGTTGACCCATTTCTCATGGATAAGTAATTTGTCCTAATTGTAGGGGGTGATATTATTCATGTAAGATGTTTCCACAAGGTTCTGTATATGGTTAACATGACCCCTCTATTAATAATGGTGGTGTGGTGACTTTGCGAATGCCCATAATGAATGTTTAGAGTAGGTGCAGCACTCCTTTTGTTCTTCATGCTATCGGCTAACTGTTGCTTTTAGTATTTTTGAAGGGATGATACTGAATGCATGAGTTGATACCAAAATTTGAGACAGGAACTACAAATTTCATTATGTGTCTCCAATATTCTTTCTTGATGTCAGAAAGAAATGATTTTTCAAGCCACCTGTTACAACCAACGTTTCTTTTATTGGAAATAAACAATGGCCATTTTTATAAATGACTAGTCCATTTGTACTTTGAAAAATGATTCTGTTGAAAGCAAAGGAAGAAAATACTAAGGAAATGGAAGAAAATACTACTACTACATGATGAGCATAAAAAATCCATTCACTGTGCATTTTAGGAAAGGTTATTTAAGTTACA
Source organism: Pinus taeda (assembly GCA_000404065.3). Taxonomy (NCBI): domain Eukaryota; kingdom Viridiplantae; phylum Streptophyta; class Pinopsida; order Pinales; family Pinaceae; genus Pinus; species Pinus taeda. The sequence goes on from APFE030404818.1 coordinate 44,514, forward strand.
ACTTACAGGTTCTCAAGAAAGTTGTTTTTTATTGCATGTGTCTCTTCTATGTGACTGCATTCAGCATCACTAGCAGCTTTATTGTTGGTGCTTGTTCTTAAAAATTTGTTATTTATTATCTGACTCTGACATTTAATTCCAGGTTGCCCATTTCACTACTCCTTTCTCATTTGATCAGTTGGAAAGTTTACATTCAGGCCTTAATGGCATTCTTCCTCATGATATTCGAGTGAGGGAGATAAGTGCAGTACAACCCAAATTTCATGCACGGTATTCTGCAACAAAGAAGACTTATCATTACAAGATATACAATGGTACTATCATGGATCCATTTCAACATGCTTATGCTTATCATTGTGCCCACAAGCTTAATGTTGATGCCATGAGACAGGCTGCCAAATATTTCACTGGGAAACATAACTTCTCTGCCTTTATAACAACGTCACGAGATGGTTTCCCAAAAGATCCTAGGAGGGAGATTTTCCGTTTTGATCTAGTGAAGATGGTATGTGATCAGAATAAGGATCTGTGCCTTTTGTTTCTTTTATGGAGAAAATATTAGTTCTCACATTGTGTAGTTAATTGAATTCATATTTGATAGCCTATAAATGTATTGAGTGTTAGATTTGATTAGATCCACGATTATCATATGTTGCTCATTCTTTTGATATGCATTATAGCTATATAGTATAACCATCATTGAGTAGCCTTAGAGACAAAAGACTTCCTCTAATACACTTACTTACTGACCAATCTAGATACTGTTAACATATGCTGATTGATAACATAAAGTTTATTAGAGGTTGGTCTACATCTTGGAGTTAATCCTATGGTCTCATTTCAAAAAGTGGCTTGACCCTTGCATACATGCTCTACCTTAAAAACTCCAAGTACAGTTCAATCCTGGAACAGAGAGTAAATCAAGGGATCATGTCACCTCCATTCATGAGGGTGACTAAAACAGGCTGCCAGTGCATGCAGATAGCCACTTAATACATGAACAATTTGAATCCCGAAATCTCATTTATATTTCAAATTAGAATTAGATGGAAGTAGCAAGAATACATCTATAGGCTCAGCTAAGCTGAGTGGGAGATTAGATTGGATAAACAGACTCCTAATAATCAGGGATCTGATTGTTAGAACTGGTTAGAGCTCCTTCATGTGAATAATTAATATTTATATGGTTTAGAATCGAGAAGTTAGGGTTCTAAGTCTTGTTATTTGTTGTCATGCTGTGAACTAGTTCAAATTGTTCTCAGCTGGTAATCTAGTTCCAGTACTCATGTAAATTCTGAACATTGTTGAATTGTAATATTTTTAAGAGGAAATTAACAGTGATAACTAAACAAAAACATCACATGTAACACAAAATTTTGCACATGCAATTAGACACCCAGAAATTCCCCAAAACTGCGCCAAGCTGAGCCATTTTATTATAAATCAATGAGAGTACAATATGAGCATAGAGTAGACGCACCTGGGCTTGCAAAAACAAGCTAGACAAGTCCCAAGTGAGAAAACATGATGCCTGGATGCTAGCAGGTACTTCTCCTTCTGCTTCTGTGCTGGCCCTGGAATTCTGCTGCTGCTGGTTGGAAAGGGACTGGTGTTTTACCCATAGTTTTAAAATTCGGCTGATTCGAAACAGAAATGGCCAAGTTGATCCGTTTCATTGGCCAAAACTGTGACTCGGTTGAAGAAACGGTTCAGTTGGCCAAGTCAGCCATGACTCGGCCGAGTAATTCAATGACTCGGCCGAGTCATGGCTGACTCGGCCAACTCGGCCGTTTCCATATTGACTCGGCCGAGTCATAAACAACAGCCCGTAACCCCATCCCAAACAACGATTTAACATTTTTTAATGAAATTTTAAGGTGTTTGCTGATTGGTTTGGACTCCAATGTGTTTTATGAATTAGCTAAATGTTATTTGGGGTCCATTTCCCCCTCCCAAACCCTATTTAACACACTCAAATGCTCTCTACTATTGATATGCTATTCAAATTTCATGATAATGTTAAATTCTTAAAGTAAAAGTGACGTTCTCCTTAATTTTCATTTTCATCCTTTTACTTAAATTTTTAACATTACCATGAAATGACTCAGGATGTTTGAGAGTGGTTTCGGCCTCATTGGATTTCTATGGAGAGTGATTTTTAGATTTCATTTCAAAATCCAGCAGACTTATCAGTTTTTTCGCATTTTCAGGTTGGAGGATGCAATGTTTCCATGAATTTTGTCATGTATTAGGGTATGGAACTCATATTTATCAAGAGCACCAATCCCTCTATGTACCTTTATTTAGTGACATTGGTTGTCGAACCCCTGGGATTTCGCTCCCAAACCAGGAGCTTCTGAAAATGTCGCCCTGCTCTCGTCGCTCTCTCCCACTTCGCCCCTGCCCAATAACACTGAGCCAGATGATGTTGGCAACTCTAGCAGTAGCCAGTAGTACTGGTCACAGACTTTTGTTGTAGAGGCCATTTATAGCCTCCTTGGTTATGTGTTTTTGTTTTGATCTCTATATCATCATTGTGTATGTATTGGACAATGCACTGGGTGCCATTTTGATATAATGGATATATTCATGAGCCTACTTTGATCATATGTTGTCTTCTATCTATATTCTAATGCTGTGTGTTTGGAAACATGAATGAAAATCCTTAAAATTATGTGTTTTTATAAAAAATAAATATTTAATGTATTTTTTACAATGACCGAGTCATTGAAATAGAGCCGGCCGAGTCGGAGTCGAAGTCGGAGTCGACCCTCGGCCGAGTCGGAGTCGGAGTCAAAGTTTTAAAACATTGGTTTTACCCCTCTAGAGTGCTCAAAAAATATAGCCAAATTAGTCTTGGCCTCTCAATAAACCTAGAGAAACCTAGAAAGGGTTGGGCCTAGTTCCAAACTTCCAAATTTGCCTCCAATTAGAGTGAGCCCTTCCACTTGCTGGAAAATTCGTACCACCCAGAAATCTGCTGCGAATGAGCCCCAAAATGCTGAGAAATGTTCCCAAAAATTCCCCTTATGCCTCTTGGAAAATCTCAACTCCAAATCCCCAGTTAGTCCTCCCACAACTAAGTCTCTCCCCAAGGAACTACGTAGACCCAATGAGACTGCCTTTGCGTATGCACTCGAAGAAGAATTTCGGCCTGAGGAGTAGCCACTGATTCAGCCCACCAAACTCCTACAAAATGGCTGCAAAATACCAAAGTAATGTGTCCCTCAAATCCCAGTGCCAACACGGTTCTATAGCTTCCTCTCCCAAGGAGTGTGTATTTCCTTTCTGCGTCCAGAATGCCCCAAGAACAGTTTGATATCACCTGTAGAATTCTCCCAGATCAGCTCACAAGTGTAGCTATGACTCCCCTAGGGTGGCATTCAGATTCCACCGAAGGAGTTGAGATTTCCCCTCTAAAACCTTGTGTGCTGAACAACACAATGTTGACTTGGCTCAATAGCTCAAACAAACAATAGTATAATTTTCAGATTGATAAAGCTGCCAAATGCTGTTCCCTCGTCTTCTATTTATGCTTGCTGCCCTCTTCCTTTCCTCGTAGGCCCCATTCTCCACTAGTACACCTTCCTTCTCATTCCTTCTCTGATCCAAAATGGATTCAGTTTTGCCTCTTGATCAAAGTCTTCAAATTCAGTTGAAAGTTGAATCAAATCGAAGTGCTTGTCGATATGATTCCAACGGTGCGAACAACGCGTAAATCCGAGTCCGGATGAAGAAGTTAAAGCCAGTCAAAGCTTCAAGGCAAACTAGGGCAAATGAGGAAAAGTCAAAGTCAAAGTCAAACAATCAAAGTCAATGGTCAACACAGGGTGATGTCAGCAGGACACGTGTCATCCCAAGAATGCACCATATATCCAGAGTGATGTCATCAAGGTTGGTGATGTCTCGTGATTTGATTGGTTGATACGGGCCAATCCGGTGTTGACACGTGGCAGCTCGGATTTGCCCAATATTGGCATGAAATCCCAAAATTTGGGGTCAGGGAGGATCGAATCCTTGACCTCCCGAAAAGGTTAAGATTTCGCCAGATTGTACTCATTGGTTGAGCTATGTTGTCGCTTGTTTATAACGATGCAGATATTGTATTTATGGTGAACAGGATTTGTTTCTAGAAAAGGGCCGGACGGTCGGGGTCAACCCCACAACCGCCAGACCCTTAACATTTATTATTAACATAACCGCCAGACTGTTAACATTACATGGCACCGTAACCGTAACCAAATCGCACCAAATATCAACATACAATGCATATAATATATGCTTCGGCATAAATAACATAACCAGCGGCGGAAGGGTAGGGTGGAGGTTTCGAACCTCCGACCCCTCCAAAATATATATATACAACGTCTTCGCACAAGTCCGCTAATCGATGGACCAAGCGATGGAGCTTGGTATTCAAGCTGCCCAAATTATATTTAATTTTATGCAGGTACCAAACCCGCCATACCACAATGCGCATCCCGAAAGCGGTTTTTAATTGCAGAGAGTGGTTTTCTTGCAGGCAGAGGTGGTTTTTGTAGGTACAGAGGTGGTTTTTGACTTTCTAGTAGGTCTGGAGGTCACTGTGGCCAAATATGGTCGTGTTTATACTCATTTGACTCGAAATTTTGAGCTAGATGTAGTGGTGATGTCCATTTTCTTATTTGAGACTCTGTTTTCGAGTTCATACCTGTAACAACATATTGAAGACAAAATAAAGAGGTCAGTACCAGAAGCGAAAGGACCACGAGACGTAGCTAGAAAGTCTGGTGAACTCCTTTATTAAATTTGTTTGTGTTGATGTGTTTTCAAATTGTTTATGTGTTTATGTTATTCTCAATCTTTTCGATCCATTGCACTAAGTAACATAAGCGAATTCACACATAGTCTATAATACCTTTTTCATTAATGGATCAAGTGGTATCAGAGCAGCAAGGTTTCTAAGGTTTGACACGTTTGTGTGGAAATTTGAATGCTTACTAGGTTGAGGCTCGGACGAGGTGAAGGTGAACTTGTTGAGGCGAATCCAGAGATTGGAAGCGTCTTTTCACAAAGAAGGATGACAGATGAAACTCCAGTTAGGTCAGAATCCCAATTCTTGGATAGTTTCATGATGATACGTGCCATGGTGGAAGAGATGTATCATGAGTTTAAAAAGGGTAAAGGTGAAGGCACTTCATCACCTAAACCAGACAAAGGAGCAGATGAACCTTTTCTTTTTATTCCTCTAGATAAAGAAGATAAAGGAAAGGGAGAAAAGCCTCCTCCATCTCCTCCATCACCGTCATCGTCATCATCCTCTTCTTCTCATAAATCTAGTCCTTCTAAGAAGAAGAAAAAGAAAACCTCTTTGATCAAATTAGATGTAAAATTTGATTTGCCAATTTATGATGGAGAACTTAACGCTGAAAAGCTTGATAATTGGGTAAGACAAATTGAAGTATATTGCAGGGTACAGAAAGTTGTTTCAGAAAGGAAGAAGATTGAGCTTGCTAGCCTTCGACTTGGAGGAACCGCACTTGTATGGTGGGAAGGAAAGACACAAGTAGATCTCCAAAAACATGGTAAAATCATTTCAACTTGGAATGAATTTGTTTTTGCTATTAAAAAGCAATTTTTATCCATTGGCTTATATGCAACAAGCAATGACGAGTTGGCAAACACTACGTCAATTAAAAGGTCAAAGTGTTCAAAGTTATACTTAGCTTAGGAATTACGTAAGAGAGCTTTAACATTAGGCATATCATTGGACTCACCAAAGACATTGTTGAAATACATAGGTGGTCTTCATAGTTATTTGAGGCATACCATACTTATGTTTAATCCAACTAGCTTAGATGATGTATCAGATCAAGCAAATCATCTAGAAGCTAGAGGTAAAAATGTAACCCTAGATGTTGGGAAATCATGCAAACCTATTGAAAGCAATAATAAAGGCAAGAAGAAACTTAAGTGGAAGGAGAAGAAAGCAAACACTGTGAAGAAAGATAAACCTTCATGCACTCATTGTAAGAAGGAAGGACACGATGAGGCACATTGCTGGTCTTTGCATCCAGAATTGAAGTCTAAGAAGTTTGGGAGTAAAGAGCGAAAGAATGTTGCTGCTATTCAAAAGGACTTGGGATAAGATTCAAGTGACGAGACAACCGTTACAACTACAGGTATAAAAGGTAAAGATTCTAAAGCATCTACAAGTACTTCTTCGCATTCTGTTGATAATGATAATGAAGAGAGGAAAAGAAATGAGCTATTTCATATAAGAGTCATTTCCAAGCATACTAAAATTGATACTTTATTTCATAGTGGGTCACAAGTTAATTTGATTTCTGAAGCAATTGTAAAGAAATTGGGTTTAGAAACGAAACCTCATAAAAAGCCATATCCATTAGGTTGGTTGTGTGATAAAACTAAGCTACAAGTTATGAAACAATGTAAACTTCGTTTTGCTATTGGGTCACAGTTCGTAGATGAGGTTGAGTTAGACATAGTCCCATTGGACATATGTGGAATTGTATTAGGAAGTCCATACTTGTACGATAGAAATGCTATCTTCTATAGAACTGAAAATAAGTATCAACTCACTAAGGATGGAATTGAATATATTGTAAGGGCTCCTAAACTCAAAGCTAATTTCTCTCTCATAAATTCAAGACAGATGAAAAGAATTGTAAATGCAAGCAAACAATTTTTGCTTATGATTGTAAAAGTAAAGGATATTGATAAATCCGATGCTTTCCAAGGCTGTAATCCTAAACAGAAAGCAGATCTAGTTAAAGTTGTTTTCGATCATGATATTTTGTTTCAAGAGCCTAAAGGGCTTCCACCCAAGCGAGAGATAGAACATGAGTTTATTTGCAACAAGATACTCCACTACCTAACATTGGAATGTATAGGTTATCAGCTCTAGAGAATGCAAAGATAAAGAAGAAGGTACAGGAGTTGCTCGATCAAGGGTTTATTCGACCAAGCACATCACCGTGCAGATCACCTATTGTGTTAGTGCGAAAGAAAGACGGTTTGTGGAGAATGTGCATTGATTTCAGAGCATTGAATAAAATCACAATAAAGAATCATTATCCTCTTCCTCGTATTGATGATTTGTTGGATCAATTAAAAGATGTACTTTACTTCTCTAAATTGGACTTGCGAAGCGGCTACCATCAGATTAGAGTTGCAAAACAGGATGTATGGAAGACTGCTTTCAAAACGAATCAAGGACTCTATGAATAGATGGTTATGCCTATTGGCTTAACTAACGCTCCAGTTACATTCATGCGAGTCATGAATGATGTATTTAGACCATTCATTGATGATTTTGTAATAGTCTATTTAGATGATATTCTTGTTTTCAGTAGAACATGGGATGAACATGTTGAGCATGTAAAGCAGATTTTAGATGTTTTGAAAAGAGAAAATCTCTATGCAAGACTGTCAAAATGTGAATTTGGCAGAACATCTTTAAATTATTTGGGTTATATTGTACGGGGTGGTGAATTGAAGATAGATCCCTCTAAGGTCGAAGTCATTGTAAATTGGCCTAAGCCCAATACTGCTACAGAAGTTAGAAGTTTCTTAAGGGCAACACAATATTGGAGAAAGTTTATTGCTAACTTTTCTTTGATTGCAAGTCCTTTACATGCTTTGACAAGTGTGAAATAGGTGTTTCAGTGGGGAGGCAAACAGCAAAAAGCCTTCGACACATTGAAAGAAAGGATCAGTACGGCGCCAGTACTAGCACTGCCAGATCTTCAACATCCATTTGAGATCGAGATAGATGCAAGTGAATATGCCATGGGGGCAGTGTTGATGCAGCATGGAAAGCCTATATGCTTTCATTCTGAGACATTCACATCAGCAGTAGTTAACTATCCTACATATGATAAGGAATTATATGCATTAGTTTAGAGTGTTAAAAAGTGGAAACATTACATAATGGGTAAAGAAACAATCATACATACAAATCATCAACCACTACAATACTTACACTCACAAACTAAATTGCAACAATCACGACATTACAAGTCGATGGGTTTTCTACAACAATTTCATCTTGTTATCAGATATAAGAAGGGCATACATAATAAGGTTGTAGACATGTTATCAAGACCAATCATAAATGCATCCACAATACTTAAGCATAATTCAATAATTCATGAAAGTTACATTGAACAATATGCTCAAGACACAAATTTTAAGCATGTATATGCAACTTTAAATCACGGCATGCAAGTAGAAGAATTGGATTATTACATAAAGGACAAACTCTTGTATCATTTGGGAAAGTTATGCATTCCACAAACTGAAAGAGTTAGTATAATTCGAGAAGCACATACTTCTCTCATATTAGGTCATTTTGGTGTAAGTAAAACAATTGCATAATTATAAAGGTTTTGCTATTGGCCACGAATGAATGAGACAGTTTCTAGATATATTAAAGGGTGTACTATGTGTGCTACAAGCAAGCCAAGTAATAGAAAATTAGGTTTGTATACTCCATTGCCAATTCCTTCTCGTCCTTGGGAAAGTGTTTACATGGATTTTGTTGGGGGATTGCCAAAGTCTAGAAAGGGTCATGATTATTTGTATGTAGTTGTGGATAGTTTCAGTAAAATGTGTCTTTTGACACCGTGTAATAAATAGGTCACAGTTGAACAAACTGCAAAGTTGTTCTTTCAAAATGTATGCGTTCATTTTGGGTTACCCACTTCTATTGTATCCGATTGAGATTCTCAATTCGTCGGGAAATTTTGGTCAAGTCTATGGGAGTTAATGGACACAAAGCTAAAGAAGAGCATGACATTTCATCCGCAAACAGATGGTCAGACAGAAGTGGTCAACAGGACAGTTATACAGTTGCTTCGAGGATATTGCGGCAAGCATCCCAAACTTTGGGATGAGCATTTGTGTTATGTGCAACATGCTTACAACCATGCAAAACATTCTTCTACTCAGAGATCTCCTTTTGAGACTTGTTTTGGTTTTATACCAAAGTCTCCTTTGGATTTTGTCTTTGGTAAAGACACAGTAGTTGATGGACACAGTGATGTGGACAAAGCAACCAAGTTCATTGAACAAATCCAGGAAATTTACTCGGCAGTATAGGAACAACTAGAAATAAGTCAAGCAAAGTATAAGGCGCGACATGACAAGCATCGCGTTGAGCATAGTTTTCAATTTGGTGATCAAGTCTGGTTGTACATTAGCAAAGAAAGATTGCAAGGGGAAGGTAAAAAGTTGAAACCAATTAGATATGGTCCTTTCAAAATACTTGATAAAATTGGTGAAAATGCTTTCTGCCTAGATCTACCAGCTTATATGCAGATTTATTCCGTCGTAAATGTTGAAAACTTGCGATTGTATGAGCCTTCATTGGTTAAAGATCCCGAAGAGCAAGGTCAACTACCTTCCATTGAAGATCTTTTGCCTGAGTATCTCAATGAGCTACAGGAAGACACAGTTCTTGATAGGAGGATAAGGACTTCGCGACGGGGAAATGTTGAGTATCTTCAAGTTGGACTCAAAGGTACAAATCCAAGTAAAGCATGATGGATAGAGATTGGAAAAGTGAAGGAAGTTTATCCTCACTTACTCGACAGCTAAAACCAACTTTTGGTGGTCCAAAAGCTTCTAGTGGGGAGGAGTGATCCAAAATGAATTCAGTTTGGCCTCCTGATCAAAGTCTTCAAATTGAGTTGAAAGTTGAATCAAATCGAAGTGCTCATCGATACAATTCCAACGGTGCGCAAATCCGAGTCTGGATGAAGAAGTTAAAGCCAATCAAAGTTTCAAGGCAAACTAGGGCAAAATGAGGAAAAGTCAAAGTCAAAGTCAAATAGTCAAAGTCAATGGTCAACATAGGGTGATGTCAGCAGGACACGTGTCGTCTCGACAATGCGCCATATGTCCAAAGCGATGTCATCAAGTTTGGTGATGTGTCTTGATTTGATTGGTTGATACGGGCCAATTTGGTGCTGACACGTGGCAGCCCAGATCTGCCCAATATTGGCATGAAATCCCAAAATTTGGGGTCAGGGACGATCGAACCCTTGACCTCCCGGAAAGTTTAAGATTTTGCCGGATTGTGCTCAACGGTTGAGCTATGTTGTCGCTTGTTTATAACGGTGCGGATATTGTATTTATGGTGAACAAGATTTGTTGCCGAAAAAGGGCTGGACGGTCAAGGTCAAACCCATGATCGCCGGACCCTTAACATTTATTATTAACATAACCGCTGGACTGTTAACATTACATGGCACCGTAATCGTAACCAAATTGCACCAAATATCAACATACAATGCATATAATATGTGCTTTGGCATATATAACACAGCGAGCGGTGGAAGGGTAGGGTGGAGGTTTCGAACCTCCGACCCCTCCAAAATATATATATATACAACGTCTTTGCACAAGTTCGCTAACCGATAGACCAAGCGGTGGAGCTTGGTATTCAAGCCGCCCAAATTATATTTAATTTTATGCAGGTGCTAAACTCGCCATACCACAACGCGCATCCTAAAAGCGGTTTTTAATTGTAGAGAGTGGTTTTCTTGTAGGTAGAGGCGGTTTTTGCAGGTACAGAGGTGGTTTTTGACTTTCCATGGGGTCTAGAGGTCACTGTGGCCAAATATGGTCGAGTTTATACTCGTTTGAATCGAAATTTCGAGCTGGACGCAGTGGGGATGTCCATTTTCTTATTTGAGACTCTGTTTTTGAGTTCATACCTGTAACAACATATTGAAGACAAAATAAAGAGGTTAGCACCGAAAGCGAAAGGACCAGGAGACGTAGCCAGAAAGTTTGGTGAACTCCTTTATTAAATTTGGCTGTGTTGATGTGTTTTCAAATTGTTTACGTGTTTATGTTATTCGCAATCTTTTCGATCTGTTGCACTAAGTAACATAAGCGAATTCACACATAGTCTATAATACCTTTTTCATTAATGGATCATTCTCTCTCCACAAGTGTGTTTTCCTAAGGGAGTGCGTATTCCTTTGGTGTATGGTGGCCCCCACAACCAACCAAGAATTCAAATTTTTTCCTCTCTTAAGTCAAAATACCCAAAATTGTCAAAAAGTGTAATATTTCCTAATGGCTTAGGAAAATTGGGGATATTACAGTCCTCCCTAACAAAAATTGCTTGTCCCCAAGCAATGCTTGAACAAGCATCCTCACTGTCTGATGGCTTGAACAATCATTGCAAATAATATCGGGGTCCCAAATGTGCCGCTGAGTCATCCTTGTCCCATGCACTATCCTGTCACAAAGGAATCCCTCGATACCAGGATCCAAGCCACCTTGACCAGTGTGGAGAACCCCTCACTTCACCCATTATCTAGCCAGGTGTTGGTACCAAAAACCCTTTGTGTTCTTCCAAAAAGTAGAGCATCATGATAATGCAGGGCTCTGTCCAACTCCCCATGAAGTTTCCCTACCGAGAAGTCCATCCCATGCACTCCAAGAGCAAATTCCTGAAAATACAACCCAATCCCTATGGGAATGTAGTCTGTCCCGCATGAGCTTCCCCAAATATCATCCTGCTGACCAATTTGCCATGTTGATCAAGTCCCCCATGCCATCAGTGACTCACTAAAGCCCAATGGGGGATCTGAATGATCTCCCCCTATAGTAGCCAGCTCATCCCTAAAGGTTGTTGAGTTGTCAAGTACTGTGATGCCTAGGTCCCATGCCAGCCTCAGAAGGGTTCCACCATGTTGTCGCTGTGCCACTCTGGCTCTAACAGACTGCCCATCGTGCATACATTGTATCCTCCTCTCTTGAAACCCGATGGTGAAATACTAATAAAGGTGAGACACATCTTGCCTAGACATCTCCATGATGCCAAAGCCTACCCATCCAAATATAACTCCAAACCTATGCAACAACAGAGAAAGCCTGCCTTTCCATATGATGAAGGCCTCTGCGAACCCCCATGTGCGATCCCAAGAGTGACTTGGATCACTCTTTGCCATGATTCCACTCATCACGAGACAGAGTGATCTATCAACCAACTGAATCCCTGCATCCCATGGTCGGACCTGCTATTGCGTAGCTCTGACAACTGCAGGAATCCATCTGTGCCTCATCTCTGGTCCCTACATGCAATCGATATATAGGCTCCATATATCATGGACTAATCTGATGCATGCTAAATGCCCTGTGCCTGCCACTGTGTAGTACCGATGACCGTAGGAAGCCACATGTGCCAAATAGCTACCCCCTGGACGCAACCAATAGATGGGCATCTGATACTTGCAATCGACTCAGAGTACGCAGATCCCTCCTGTTCTTGCCAACCATCTCCAGTGGGTCTCCCATCCGCCCTCTCGATAATGTGCCAATACAATGTCTGGAGCTCGGACACATACTGGAAAACTGCCTCAGTCGTACACAATATCCTCTGCTCATGCATGGCCCCGACATGCCCTAAGGAAAGAGTGATACATGTCTCCATCGTGACTAGCTCCCTAGACGTAGGCTCAGTGATGAACGATATGCCACCCCTACAGATGAGTGGCTTATCCCCCAACTTGTGGCTGTCAACTAGCACACTGACCCAATGCTACCACTGAGAAGTCTCTCCCTTAGTGCGTTGAGTGTCATCAAAATATCTCGGGTGAGCTCCCCATCCCCCACTTCTCATGCCCATAGTGCCAAACGACAACAACCAAATTGACCGTGCCCACAATTGATGTAGAAGAGGGTCAGGTGTGTTAGTCCCCATGGATACCATCAAGTATCGCTCATTTGTGTCCCCATTGATTCTGGGTGAACTACACCCAAAGGTATGCCCGGTGTCCCCTTCCATGAGTCTCCCTAGAGGCAACACTCCAAGACCCCGCTGTGCAACACCATACACCCTCACATACCACTGATCATCCTTGTACTCCTCGACATGCCACTGTACACCGTGACCTACCCCTGTACACCGCTGGATGCCCCGTGCTGCTACTATCCCATCCTGTATCACCTTGTGTCCTGCCTGTGTCACTGTACCTGACAATCCCTATGGATATTCAATGCAATGCGAGCTACTCCTCCCACTCCATAGTGTAAACCAACATGCTATGGCACACCACCCTGTATTTTGATGCTCCTCTGTAAGCCACTGCTCCTCGTTGCATAGCCCTGCACACCACTGGATGCTATGGCCTAAAATTGGGTTTGTACACATCAGTCCACATCCCTCTACATAACACTAGACCCTACAACACAACTTTGTGCAATGTTGTGTACCACTGCCCACTGCCACACCACCCTGTAACATACGGTATCCTGCATGTGCCAAAGTAACCACCACTTTGCTAGTAAATCCTCCATGATGTGGGTTACATCTCCTCATCTGTCTTGAAAGACTTGAGTGACCCGACTCCTCACATGCCAATGAGAATGACACTACTGTGCCTATCCTTGGTAGCTCTGATGTCCAATATACTAATGAGAGAGCACTGTCTCCGTGTAATGCCCTATTTGACGGCCTGCCGATGCCACCTCCTCCTACCAACTCCTGCCAGAGTAGGCTAATCACCCTGTGATTGAAAGCACAGTTAATATGCCAAGACAACTCATGAAATTTGTTTGCTTCCCTATCGAACCATCCTGCCACTAGTGTTGTCTGGGGCTCTGATGGAGATCTGAAAATGTGTCTGCGCCCAAACATCGGATCCATCACGCAACTACTACCATCACCTCCCGATTCTATGATGTGATAGGAAATCCCACCTGGATCACAACAATAGTCTGGTTGTCGTGTCCCTCGGGTAATCCATGGCCTTTGCTGAAATGTGGCCATGGATGTATCCAACCTCCTAGCTTGCTCCATCGGGTACCAACTCAGTACCTCTCACCATCCAATCCCAAAGGAGGGATTGAATGTACAGTCCCTTGTGGAAGGAACAAGCCCTCCAAGCTGATGCAGTGTCATAATCAACTCATGTCGCTTAGTCCTGCTAGCCTGGCCATCCCCTCAGTTATGTCTAGACAACTCTGCCTCCCTCAATCCAATGCGTAAGGGTGGGCTAATAACATTGTAGATCCCTTCAATGTGCCTCTGAAGCGAAATGTGCTAAAATCCCAACGCGTGGCTTCTATGTTGCCCCTCATCAATGGCTAGCCCAAAGGATGGTTGCACATCCTCCTCCATCATGGACTCAACATGAGCCTCCAACTGCTCCTCCATAGACAACCCAACACGCAAGACATGCTCACTAGTCAACTGTAGGTGACTGTTGTTCGACAACTCTATCATATATCTGGATGCCTATGCCCCTCTCGACTCCTCAATAACGCTGGAGATGTCTCCCGACACCTCATCAACCTGTGGTGCATTGCTATCACTTGAGAACTCGGTCACAACCCCGAATATCTCATCAATGGATACCTCAACAACGGATGGCATCTCATCAACGAGTGTATGCTCAACTGTCTCCTTGCTAACCATGGCCCATTCAACTACTCTTTCATCTTTTGCCTTAATCCTCCTATTCATCCCTGCATAATTCCACTGAATTCCCATTGATTTGTGTATGTCTCTTAGTTCACAGAACCCCCAAAAAGAGAGGGATGTTTGAATGCCATGGCCCAATGATTGGTATGCCCTCCAATTTGTTGCCAGTAACTCCACATCAGTTGCAATCATGTCTTGCCATCTTGATGCATTATCCACAATTTTGGGCATAGTGGATTTGTTGTATAATTGAGAATGGTCCCAATTCCCAATTGTTGTATAAATTAGCTGCTTCCCCACATCAATCATCATTTGTTGCATCCTAATCACCTCATTCACGGTCGTTGCCATGTTGTTTGATTTTAGCCTTTCTTTGGATCCCATGACTTCTTAGTTTTTTATTTTGGTCTTGTCATAGAATGAAGGGTTTCCCACAGGCTAACCAAGATTATGGCTTTGATACCACTGTAATATTTCTAAGAGGAAATAAACAGTGATAATTAAACAAAAACATCACATGTAACACAAAATTTTGCACACGAGATTAGACACCCAGAAATTCACCAAAATTGCGCCAAGCTGAGCCATTTTATTATAAATCAATGAGAGTACAATATAAGCATGGAGTAGATGCACCCGGGCTTGCAAAAACAAGCTAGACAAGTCCTAGGTGAGAAAAAATGATGCCCATATGCTAGCAGGCACTTCTTCTTCTGCTTCTGCGCTGGCCCTGGAATTCCACTACTGCTAGTTGGAAAGGGACTGGTGTTTTACCCCTCTAGAGTGCTCAAAAAATTTAGCCAAACTAATCTTGGCCTCTCCTCAATAAACCCAGAAAAACCCAGAAAGCGTTGGACCTAGTTCCAAACTTCCAAATTTGCCCCCAATTAGAGTGAGCCCCTTCCACCTATTGGAAAATTCGTACCACCCAGAAATCTGCTGCAAATGAGCCTCCAAATGCTGAGAAATGTTCCCCAAAATTCGCCTCATGCCTCCTGGAAAATCTCAACTCCAAACCCCTAGCCAGTCCTCCCACAACTAAATCTCTCCCCAAAGAACTACACAGACCTAATGAGACTACCTCTATGTGTTCACTGGAAGAAGAATTTCGGCCTGAGGAGTAGCCACTGATTCATCCCACTAAACTCCCACAAAATGGCTGCAAAATACCAAACTAATGTGTCCCTAAAAGTCCAGTGCCAACATGGTTTTGTAGCTTCCTCTCCCAAGGAGTGTGTATTTCTCTTTTACATCCAGAATGCCCCAAGAATAGTTTGATATCACCTGTAGAATTCTCTCGGATCAACTCACAAGTGTAGCTATAGCTCCCCTAGGGTGGCACTCGGAGTCCACTGAAGGAGTTGAGATTTCCCCTCAGAAACCTCATGTGCTGAACAACACAATGTTGACTTGGCTCAACAACTCAAGCAAACAATAGTATAATTTTCAGATAAAATTTTTATTTTATTCTGTTAATCTTTCCACTAGCGACCTTATGTGATCTAGATATAGGTAGCCTAGAAGGCCCTCCATTTCTGCTTTGGTCAATGCTTTATGACATCTAGCTTACTTATTAGATGAAGGTGGGTCATCCATTGGTACATTAACCATGCGTGTAATCAAGTGCTTTCATTAATGTTTAAGAGCATATTAGTATGAATCACATGTTGAATTGGAAGATTGACCGCTTTTGGTTATATCCTTGGTCCCATGCTTCACCTTGGTGGTTATCCTCTACCCCTAGTTTAGTGTGACCTTCTTTGAAGCCTTTCTTTCCATTGTATGAGTGGTGCAAATAGGGGGCACTAAGTGATGTTGCATGCCCATAGTAATCCATACTTATTACTTTCCATCTTCTCCTAGTTTGATGTCCCAATATTTAGGTTTTAGGTTATCTATCATGAATATTGGTTCTATGTTTCCCTCATTCTTGTGTAGGGGCCCCAAAACTTTGCCCTAAGAGGTTGGTGTAGTAGAAAGAAAGGAAAAAGTACGAGTCATAATGATAAACTATAAAATACAAAAGCCTAGCATGAGCTCTAGCCCCCTCATTAGCTCTCACCCAGTTCCTAGCAAATGCATGAGAAAATAAAAAATAAAATGAACTTTGATATCCTAACTCTGAGAATGATAAACCATGATGCATAAATAAAAGCTTGTGCCCCAAGCAATGCAAGAAAAGGAAAATCATTAATGAAAAAGGCACACAACAGGGGTAGTAAAAATAGGCTAAGGAAAGGGGTAACTTAGATCACACGATTGCACCCTCTTCACTATACAAAGCTTAAGAATCATGGTATTTTATAGCTAGTATTGCACCCTCTTCACTTGCACTTGCTAATTGATGAGTCGGCCTAGTAACTGTTACTTCACTTGAGGTTGGAAGCACCTAATAGGGCATTCAGATAACTCTACCATACCTAAAGAGAGTAACTTGTTAGAAGCACTAAGCTAGAAAGACATTTGAAGATGATTCTTGTGTGAAGTATTGCTGTTCCTTTTGCATTGAACATGGTCCACTATGATACTTTTATAATTTCTTTACCTATGATGATGTTCTCACTTGATTTTGAGTGTATGTTTCAGATATCTTCTCCTAGGTACCACTGTTATCCCTTAATGGATTGATTGAAACTTCTCCAACACATCAAAGAGCACGTCCAACCCCACTTGATGACCGTTCAGGGTACCATAGGCAGGATGTTGACCATTTTGAAAGGAACATTGGGCTTGGTATTGATCCAACATTGATGATGACCACCTTCTCTCTCTCCAGACCCTGAAAAACTGCTCAATGAAGCTAGGGCATTGCTAAGAAAGATGATGTACCCTATAGACCACAAGAAACCCTCGCATTGGTCTTACACCTTCTTAACTGATGTTACACCTTCTTAACTGATGTTGCCCTGTTCTTGGATTAGTTTGATGATGAAAATGACTTGAGATTCCATTGAAGCTATAGTACACCTTTCTTGATGATGATGTCGTGCCCCAACCTTTTGAGATCATGCTCATGAGGCCGAGAGTGATGACTTGGGCTTAGTTGATGGTGATATCTTGATGAGGAGAGTTTTTCTTCATGATTGGACACCTCGTTGATGAGGAGATGCATTTGAGTGAGGAGCACTCATGTGACCCCTCCTTTGCACCTTTTGATGGAGACCTTCACCTTTACAGGGTGACATCACCCTTGGAGGCCTTTTTACTCACATATGTGGGTTAAAAGGAGACTAATTTTTATGTTTTATCATTGAGAGAGCTATCTTTTAGGTCATCTTGTGACCTACTTAACTTGTAAACATGCAAAATATTATTTTTGGCCTTTAGTTTATTTTTTCCCTAAATCGACTTAGTTGCCCTCACACAAGTAGAGGGAAGGCGATTTAGGAAGATCATTTGTCACACACATTTATTTCTCATGAGAGAGGGTGCACACTAATTCTCATCTCTTGGATGCAATGGATCACTAAAGGATAGTGAATTGACTTGGAAAGGATAAAATTTCTTGAAGGATTTTCTATTGGATTGATGAAGTGATGTTGTGGTGAATTGTGCTATTTTTATTGTGAGTATCTTCAATTTTGCAATGTTGTAGAATTAGGATTTCTATGAAGTTTTCAAGATATGTTGAATATTTTATGGCATTAAAATCTTCTTTGCAAGATTTGTCACCTAGTATCCATCAATGAAACTTAGAATAGCATTCCTTGACCATAAATCTCCTATTGATTAAAAATCACTAGGGTTTAATTGATAGGCTTCCTCTCTCTTACTTGCTCCAACCAAGGTCTTGCGCCTTTGACCTCTCCCTTTCTTGACTCCATATATTCAAGATTGATAAGGACTAGACCTTGTATGTCAATCTTTTAAAAATTAATCTCTTACATAGATATAAGCGATCTTTGTACCACAGTGAATCATTTTTCCATATAAATCTATCAGAGGCATTGGGATCTTGCTGCAACTTTTGAATGAGTGTCTACACCTCTTCATAATTCTTCCATTCATCCCTTAATACATATTTCATTAAAATTGGAATTACACCGTGGATCTAGAACCAATGAAGCTGTGCAGTCACCTCCTTTTTTCATGGTAAACTAGGGTTAGGTTACAACAAAATCTGCATTAAATAGCATAAAATACCTTAAATGTTACAGTCTTAGGGTTTGGTCTTGCGTCTCTTAAATTGAATAAGGAAAAATATAATTTTTATGCATTTTAGCGATAATTCTAGGGCTTACGTCTAGTGTTTCATAGCTCTTTTGCGCATTTCAGTCATTGAATAAGTTGCTCTGACCTTTTCCTTGTTTTCCCTTAAAATAGCCTTTTGATAGTTTATTGTTTATAATCACTTGTTGGCTATTTTTATTATTGCTGTCATAAACTTTGAATGGTGTAAATTGCCTTTATTTTAAATCCTAATTTATAACAACAATACTATGTTGCAGGAAACGTAGAGCAAGGGGGCGTTTCCGTACGGAAACGGGTACGAAACGCTGAAACACGTTTGGTACGGCTTTGAAACGCATTTCAGGCCGTACTGCCACGTTTCACGAAAGTGAAACGTGGCCAGTACGGCCTGAAACGCGTTTCAGGGCCATACGACTCACGTTTCAGCTTTTTACTTGTGTTTTTTAATTTTTTTTTTTTTAGTTTGTTTTCTAATTTATTTTTAGGTTATCCTAGTGACTTCTAGTTGCTTCTAGATACCTGTCTAAAGTTATAAAAGTGAACTTTTTCCCTAGTGTTGATATGCAGTTCATGGTAATGTTTAAAAAGTAAAAGTGATATTCTCCTTTATTTTTCATTTTCATCCTTTTACTTAAATTTTTAACATTACCATGAAATGGCTCAGGATGTTTGAGAGTGGTTTCGCCCTCATTGGATTTCATATGGAGAAAGTAGAATTTTAGATCTCACTCAAAATCCAGCAGACTTATCTGTTTTTCAGGATTTCAGGATTGGGGATTGCAATGTTTCCATTGGATTTTATCATGTACTATGGTATGGAACTTGTATTTAATCAAGAGAACCAAGCCCTCTATGTAGGAGGAGACTCCCAATTAAGCATGAGACAAGAAATTAGAAATTTCTCGTGGCTGATTTTGATATTTCTATTTTCATTATGTGATCATTCATGAGTAAATGTGATGTAAATTTAGAGACTTATAGTTATGCATTGACCATTGACAATTTTATCATAATGTAATTAAATTAAAATGTATTATATATGCTTTTATGATTGCACATATTTCTTAAATGTCCTAATATATATATTTATATATTATATATATATATAGATATATTCGCGTTTCCCCGTTTCCAAAATTTTGGGAGGTTGCGTTTCGTATCGCTTCCCGTTTCAGAAACTCGTACCCGTTTCCCCGTTTCGTGCAACCTAGCAACAATAATTTAATTAAGGTAGCACATGTTTGGAATCTATTTGAGTATCTCCAA
This sequence comes from Pinus taeda, assembly GCA_000404065.3. Lineage (NCBI taxonomy): Eukaryota > Viridiplantae > Streptophyta > Pinopsida > Pinales > Pinaceae > Pinus > Pinus taeda. Next base: position 64,414 of record APFE030404818.1, read on the forward strand.
TCCTCTAGCCATAGGTTCTTTGAACTTGTTGCCTCATTTCATCTAGAGCCTTACCTTATTGAATATATTTTTGGGGTGTCTAATTAACAGGTTGCTTTGAGGGGTATTTAGCTTGGGAGTTTTTAGGTTACTTAATCTCCAAGACTTGTTTGGGAAACCTCTTTTCTGGGTTAATATCCTTCCACAGAACAATAGGGGAATCAACCACTAAGGTCCTAGTGGTGCTTGATCTCATTTTTTCCCTTAACTTGGAGTACCTAGTAAAGCTTTGCACTAGGCTGCTGGATTTAGCAGTAACAACTACCATAGAAACGCTGCTTCAAAGGGAATCTCTAATTAGACAAGTTACTCCATCGGAACCTCTAACACCACCTGAGCACCTTGTTTCTTGTCTACAAGCTGAAAACCAATGATCACTTGTAATGTCTGAGAGAGGTTGGATAGGGCTAGCATGGGTTTTAGTGATAAAGATGTTTGATGACCCAAGAGCATCATATAGCAAACCTGATGATGACCAAAAAGATCCAATGCTGTTCCAACAACTGATGAATATGCCTACACCCTATTGCCTCTCTTGTTAGGCCCGTCATTTCGAGGCTTGAAATCGAGGTTTCCATCCAAGAGTGAAGGAGTTTTGAATGACAACTATGAGGTTCTGAATGATTGCCCATTTTCCTGCTTATTGTGCAGCCATAACCAACTCCCTAGAGCATTTGAACTCTACAACTTGAGACTCGGTGAGATCTTCATCATGTAAGATCTTGTTGGGGAGAGAGAACAGCTTCTGCTTAGCTTTAACGGTCTGAAGCTGATCAGCTATGGTCCTGAACTAAAGGAAAAGAGTGGATTCCAAGCCTTGTCTAGGGCTACATTAGGGAGGTCCAAGGTATCCTGAAGAAACATGGCCCTGACCTCCTTAGGGTCTAGGAATGGATGAGGTAAAGGGAGACCTCACTTGGTTGTTTTTGATGTCCAGAATTTCTGCATGTAAGTCATCATAAGGTGGTTGAAGATTTTATATTTTGTTTTCACAGTTCACTTAATGGCTTCTTGAGTGATCGATTTACTGACTCCACATAGAACAGCTCTCAACTTTTTTAATTAAAAATTACTTGATAATCTTAGTGTTGGACCATGAAGAGAGGGGGTGATGGATGGGAGCCTTTTTTCCTGGCTTCTATACTTAAACTCATTTCTTGCACCTATTCAAATTTCAAACTATAGAGATTTCTTGTATTTTGACTCTCTGCAAAGAATCTCTTTGTTTATTTCAAGTTATATATATGTTTTGATCTTGGAAAATTTGAACTCTGGAATAACTTGGTGGTGTCAACAAATTGGAGAAACTTAGGAAAAAATTGGAATGTCTACCAAAGATCAGTAAACAAGGGGAATAAATTGGAAAATTGTCTATTTCTCGGAGATTTTTTCCGCACTGAGTCACAAAGTCATATTTTTCCGTAAAGCTTTGTTGTTTTTTTTGTTCTAGAATGAGTCAAGGAATTTGAAATCTGTTCATGAAATGGAGTCTTGCTAGATCTATCTTTAGTTTTTCAAGGATATTTTCTCCATGCCATTTCAGAAAGGAAACGATGAAATTCATTTGTTTAATATGGTTTTTTATTTTTCATGCTTGCATAATCTGAACAAAGTATTCTCTCCAGCAAGAATCTTCGATCATTTCTTTACAGTTATCCTCTATTTATTCTGTGTATTCCATCCCGAGGATTATAACTTGACAAGGACTAATAAAAGAGATAATTTCCTTTTCCAACTGTCATAAATACCAAGTAAAATTCATAAATTTAGGTTTTCTGTCAAATGAAAGAAATACTTCTTCAGGTAAAATGTCACATCGAATTAAGAATACTTTTACCGTGCTGAACTTTTTGTCAAACTCATCAGTGGAATTATGGTTTTTAGTGAATTCTTTCAGGATGCAAATCTGCAGCTTGAAATTGAGGGTTCCGGTTTCTTTTACAAACAAATTCGGAATATGGTATGTAACTTCACACTCTTTATTTCCAGTTTCGTTTGAAAAAATTATGTTTGAAATTTCAATTGCTTGCGTTATCGTTTTTGGTTTTCCTAAATTATGGTCATTTGATATTTGATAATATTCTGTACTGCCTGCTAGAACTAGATTTTGGTGCAGTTTTGATAACAGCGTTCTAAAACCTGGATTTCAGCAACGAGAAAGACCTAGAGCAAGTTCTCTAAAGGATTACATGAAATGGTCTGTTTTCTCCTATGGATTTCTCTCTGGTTATTGATGGAATCCTTGGACCATACGGCATGCTAGTCAATTTGGTCAATTAGTTTTCGAAACGTAGATTGTTTGTTCTTTCATAGCTCAATGCAATGTTGATCTGCCATCTGGTATTCGCAAGGCACCATAGGTCACCACAGGTTCCATTTCACAAGCCATTATGTGTAGAGATAAATGATTGATGACCTGGAATTTGGAAAACTTAGGCTCACCATCTGTACTATGTACATTGTGCTATCCGCTTGCATATTATCTCCAACTAATATTATGACTTGCAAATAAGCCGCATATCATTTATGGTGAGGCTACCGTATAACAGCCTACAGGTCATCTCAGAAGCAAAAAATGCTTCAATTAAACAATGCTCAAAACCTGCCTTATTTTGTTTTGGCTAACCCTGGAAGGTGTTAGCCTTATTGAGAAGCTCAACTTGATGTATGTTTATTGGCCTTTAATTAGAAAATGTCAACATTTTGAGAAATTGGCAATTTCTATCTTGAAGCATAGGTTCCACTCTTAAACTTCAAAACGATTAGGTGAGCATTACTAAAACTTACTATGAGAGACAGGAAGAAGAGCCCTGGATCCCTTGAGTGGTTGGCCTATGTTGAAATTCAGCAATGCAATCCTTTTCTGTTCTCAACAACATATTTCCACCAACACTTTTGGATTGGCATTGTTCATTTACTATAAGTTTTGGAACTTTTGGCGGCTAGAATCTGGTGTAAATTTTTTGGTCAAATCTTGACCTTTGTTGTTTAAAATTTGGTTTTTGATTGCATATATAGATTCGGCACCCTGAAAAACTTTAGGGCATTTGGATTGTGGAGAGTTTACCGCTCAAATTTGTGATTCCAACCAATACCCAACTATTTTCAAAAACCCTAAAAAAAACCTATAACAGATAGACACTGCGGCTTCGGACTTTTTTTAAATATGTGGTGAACTGACTTCGTCCTTGTGGGTTGCTATGTCCAAGTATCTTTAACAATTGACACTAATTATTTCAGGTGGCCCTTCTTTTAGAGATTGGAAAGGAAGCACTTCCGCCAGATATTATCCTTGATGTTTTGGCATCGTGTGATCGTAGAAGATTAGCAAAACTTGCTTGCGTAGCACAACCACAAGGCCTCTGTCTGATTTCTGTAAGTTATGTCGCTACTGATTTGGAGCCTCCGCCCGGTTCTCCTAAATCATGTTTTGGTAGACATCCTCAGATTAATAAATGTATACTTCCATACTATTGATGTACTGAAATCCAAAAAAAGAATTCATATTTTTTTTTTTGAAGAGAGTTCCAATCCAAAAAAAAGAATTCATATTTTTTTTTGAAGAGAGTTTCAATCGAAAAAAAGAATTCATATTTTTTTGAAGAGAGTTCCATTACTCACCTTGTGATTAGTGTTGGAATACGTGCTGAAAAGCATAAAGTAAAAAGAATATACGAGGAGGTGTAGAAACTCATACACATAATAAAAGAAATGTGTAATGAAGGCATATTATTAGAGAAATGCTTAGTTATTGTGTAATTGATAAGTTATGTTATTATCAAACGATATGACTTATCAATGACATGACTGATCATTCCTCTTATCATTTTTCGTCTGTAACATAAATTATCATGTAATATCCGTTAGTCATTTTGTCATTATGGATATACATTCACATATGTTCCTTTTTAAGTTGTGTGTGTGAGTAGAGTTATGAACCATTTGGATCCATACCAATTGGTATCAAAGCCATTCTGATCTCAGCTTCTGACAATTCTTTTTGGTACTTTGCCTATGCAGGGAACCAGCTTATTTTTAGAGAATAAACAGTAACTCTAAGTGTCCCATCTGTCAAAAAAGGAAAATTCAGTGTCAATATCAATTCTTTTTTGTTGTTGGAAAATTGTTGTAATTTTAATGTATAAAGGAAAGAAAAATAAATACTATACATAATTTGTGCATTTTGAATCTTTCCTCTGGAGTGATTTTACATCAAAACCCTCAAAGAAGAGCAAGGCTATAAGCCTGATATGGTTCTCATATACAAATTCAAAGTATCATCACATAGAATGCAAAAAATTGCTATTCAGCTGCTTTTAAAAGGACCACAGAATTTTTAGAGAGGTAGCCAACAGTCCATCAAAATAATCTACCACAAGTGTAATGGATCCTTCGCAATCACTCACAAAGTGATTATGTATCAGAGAGTTTTATCAGAACTGAACCATTGGCCAAACTGATTGACCCCTCAGATTGGGGATCGGTAAAAAACTGGACCAAAAAACTGGGCAACAAAAAACTCATAAATATTCAAAATTTAAAGAAAAAATATATATATTCATGTGCATCTATATGAATCCAAACCATTTATTCACAAATTAGCAAAAGTTCTCATTTATATAGCATGTAAGGGTGCACATAACCAAAATAGCAATAGTGCAATCCATCTTTGAAATTTTAATGGAAAATACATCAACAAACATGTCCTAAATGGCCTCTAGCATCCAAAAAAATCATGCTACAACAAATATCTACATATCATCAAAATCATTGCCTATATTGACACCTTCATCATCAATATCACTCTCTAAGCAATTAAAATAAGATAGAAAAATCTTAGCATGTCAAGTCAAGATTTTGTTTGATTGATGGTTACATTTTTAGTAGGGTCATGATAGAGGAGTTCAACAATCATTGCCTCTAACATTAAGGTATATGGAGGGCTTTGTGCCCTTGCTTAAATGCTAGTTCCATACCCTCGTACATGAAAATTTCCAGTGGAAAGGTTGCAATACCCCCAATCCTGAAATCCTGAAAAACTGTTAAGTCTGTTGGATTTTGAGTGGGATCTAAAATTTTACTTTCTCCATATGAAATCCAATGAAATCAAAACCACTCTCAAACATCTTGAATCATTTAGTGATAATGTTGAAAATTTAAGTGAAGCACTTAAGAATTTAACAATACCATAATTTGATAGGATTAGTAGGGCAATATGGTTAGGTACTAGGCTTCTCCACTAATATATTATTATTATTTTTTAAATAATTGTGTTCAAACGGTCCTTGGTACCATTGTACATAACCGGCCGAACTGGTTTTCCCTCAAAAGTGGCTGGACTGGCTAGTTCAGTCCAGTCTTATCTAGTCCTGATAACACTGGTACCGGGATCATAAAGCATATGAAAATATTGAGCTAGCAGAACGGAAAGGGAACAAGTCCGATCAGAAGAGAAGGGAGGAAATGTTCAAAAGTTTGTCCCTCATTTATTTCCAGCGCATGAAAAACATTTGTGTCTAGTTGAAGGTCTTCTTTGGACAAAGAATCTGCTCCCCTATTCCACTCTTTGTACACATGGATAAATGAAATTGAATTAAATTCATTTGAATCCCAAAATTTTGTCATATATAGGCTTCAAAACGAGATTTTCCATATTATAGATTCCCTTCTACTAGTTGATCATCGCTATAGAATCTCCAAATACTTGAAGCCTAGTTACTCTTTTTTTGTTAACTTTTCTTCTAGAATTGTTCTATGCTGCAACTATTACTTCAACAATTTCCAATAGCATCCAATTTACAATTTCCACTTCTTCAATTAACAAATAACAATAGAGCAATAGTAGATAGAACAATCATACAATATGCACAATTAAAGACAACCAAGAGACAAGAGACACAATGTTTGGTCAATGACTAGGGAAAAATCCCACAAGAGGGAAAACCCTTTGCAATTCTTCTTTTATTAGATTGTCTTCAAATGTTCAAAAAAGAGAGTACATCATCCAAGAGTTAAAGTCAAGCTTTGACTAGCCAATATCCAAAACCAATATCCAATATTCAATCAAATCAATATGCTAAGCAATTATCCAAATTAGAGACAAGAGAGAGAGAGAGAGTCAACAAGATTCAACTCTGAGGCAACTGCAAGTCTGTCCAAGTCAACAATTAGTCAATGTGCCCTAACCAATCCTTCAGTCAACGGTCAAACAACCCTTCAAGAGTTCGGTCAACAACAATCAAATTCAGCCTCAATTGCTAGTCAAAGTCAACCCAAAACAATCATCAAAAACCCAATCAAACTCGGTAAAATGAGAGAATTTTTGCGGTCAAAGTCTGCGATTTATCTCTATGGTTAGCCCAAGATAAAGTGCCTTGATCTCCTCAGTTTTTGTGCCAACAAGCTTGGCCCACAAAAACAAAAATATCTCTAATAGATTTAACCCCAAAATAGCTCCAAAACAAGTGGTCAATGTTAGTCAAAGTGTTGCAAAACTTGGATTTTCTGTCACCTGAAACTCGTCCTTCTTTCTAGCTCACACTTGTGAAGAGATCTTGCAATTTTGTACGAAATCATTAGAGGAAGAGAGATAAGATGCATGTGATTATGAGTGCCCAAATGAGCTTGATGTGACCTTGATTTATAAGCATTGGAGGAGGGCTAATTAGTCTCTCTAGGCCAACTTGATCCAATGGCACTTTGTGGGCTTCACTTTAAAAGTACACTTTCCCTTGTCCAAATCAAGTGCTCAAAAGGTCAAATTTGGTCCTCTCGGAAAGAGGAATTTATTCCAATGGGTGGAATTTGTCACTAAGATGCCAAATTAACACTCCTCTTAGCTAGGGAGAAATTCCAACTACATCGCATGATCATCACAATTATTTTGGCATCATGTCATCTACATCCCTGCTCATCTCTGCTTGTCTTTGCTCATCTCATGTTGAGCACTCTCGAATCTAAAGAAGAAGAATAACTGCAGGGGAGCTCTAGCTACCACCCTGAATCTAGCACCATCGGGGGGACTCTGCTACCACCTGGAATCATCACCATCGGGGAGCCATAGCTACCACCTGGAACTAAAGACAATGAGCGAGATCAAACCTACCCCAAAGCGTAGGGATCACACTCTATCCCAAAGTCCTTGATAATAGGTGAGATCAACTTGTAAAAATTTCTGTTTTCCCACCCCAGTTTTCAGTTTCTCCTTATTTCTCCCATGTAGTTAAATGCCCTTTCCCATAACCATACATTCAACAAGCTGAAAAAATAAATTTGCTGAAAACACAAATTCTGGAAAATTTACAGAATGCTGAAAATTGTAGAAATAAAAAATCAGCAATAATAAATAGCCATTAAAACACATTAAAACACTGATATTTTTGGTCAACGTGACCCTGGAAAAACCCCCTACAACTCTTGGGGAGAACCAATTTGAGAGCTCTTCTTTATTTCTGGAAAATGCCTTTTTACAGTGAGAAATTTCAGCGAAAATCAACAAAAATCAGCAAACAAATTTCCAACTTATCTCGATTTCTGAGCCTCACAGCCCACCAGAAATTTCCAAACAACAACACAATGCTGTACGGCAACTGTACGAACGGCCGTACAGGCGGTACGGATGGCTGTACAGACGGTACAGACAGGCTGTACGGACGGTATGGACAGGCTGTACGGACCTCGATTTTTGTGCAGAAAGTCAGCTGCCTCGATTTCTGTGCAAAAACAAATCTGCCTTTTGCTGTTTGCTCAAAAAATATGCCTTTTATTGCTGGTTCTTTCAGCTGTATGATTCGCTGAAGAGCTGCCTGGTATGTGTGCCAAACTGCTGCCTCTTTCTCCTTCCTATCCAGAAATCTCCCTTGCTCTCTTGCTCTCCTTCTCCCAATCTGCTCATGAAAGAAATGAATGATCTTTTCCTTGTTTTCCTCCTTTAACTCAACCCTAAATGACTTTTGGGTGATCCCTAAATCCAATGGCTGAGATAGATTTAGATCAATGGCTGAGATTAAATGCACATTTAAATCTCACTTTCTATTTTTTAATT